>JBBPBX010012791.1:18156-53470 GCA_038048925.1 Garcialebias charrua | reverse complement strand
CAGATGAGAGGACAGACAGACAGATGAGAGGACAGACAGACAGATGAGAGGACAGACAGACAGATGAGAGGACAGACAGACAGATGAGAGGACAGACAGACAGATGAGAGGACAGACAGACAGATGAGAGGACAGACAGACAGATGAGAGGACAGACAGACAGATGAGAGGACAGACAGACAGATGAGAGGACAGACAGACAGATGAGAGGACAGACAGATGAGAGGACAGACAGACAGATGAGAGGACAGACAGACAGATGAGAGGACAGACAGACAGATGAGAGGACAGACAGACAGATGAGAGGACAGACAGACAGATGAGAGGACAGACAGACAGATGAGAGGACAGACAGACAGATGAGAGGACAGACAGATGAGAGGACAGACAGACAGATGAGAGGACAGACAGACAGATGAGAGGACAGACAGACAGATGAGAGGACAGACAGACAGATGAGAGGACAGACAGACAGATGAGAGGACAGACAGACAGATGAGAGGACAGACAGACAGATGAGAGGACAGACAGACAGATGAGAGGACAGACAGATGAGAGGACAGACAGACAGATGAGAGGACAGACAGACAGATGAGAGGACAGACAGACAGATGAGAGGACAGACAGACAGATGAGAGGACAGACAGACAGATGAGAGGACAGACAGACAGATGAGAGGACAGACAGACAGATGAGAGGACAGACAGACAGATGAGAGGACAGACAGACAGATGAGAGGACAGACAGACAGATGAGAGGACAGACAGACAGATGAGAGGACAGACAGACAGATGAGAGGACAGACAGACAGATGAGAGGACAGACAGACAGATGAGAGGACAGACAGACAGATGAGAGGACAGACAGACAGATGAGAGGACAGACAGACAGATGAGAGGACAGACAGACAGATGAGAGGACAGACAGACAGATGAGAGGACAGACAGACAGATGAGAGGACAGACAGACAGATGAGAGGACAGACAGACAGATGAGAGGACAGACAGACAGATGAGAGGACAGACAGACAGATGAGAGGACAGACAGACAGATGAGAGGACAGACAGACAGATGAGAGGACAGACAGACAGATGAGAGGACAGACAGACAGATGAGAGGACAGACAGACAGATGAGAGGACAGACAGACAGATGAGAGGACAGACAGACAGATGAGAGGACAGACAGACAGATGAGAGGACAGACAGACAGATGAGAGGACAGACAGACAGATGAGAGGACAGACAGACAGATGAGAGGACAGACAGATGAGAGGACAGACAGACAGATGAGAGGACAGACAGACAGATGAGAGGACAGACAGACAGATGAGAGGACAGACAGACAGATGAGAGGACAGACAGACAGATGAGAGGACAGACAGACAGATGAGAGGACAGACAGACAGATGAGAGGACAGACAGACAGATGAGAGGACAGACAGACAGATGAGAGGACAGACAGACAGATGAGAGGACAGACAGACAGATGAGAGGACAGACAGACAGATGAGAGGACAGACAGACAGATGAGAGGACAGACAGACAGATGAGAGGACAGACAGACAGATGAGAGGACAGACAGACAGATGAGAGGACAGACAGACAGATGAGAGGACAGACAGACAGATGAGAGGACAGACAGACAGATGAGAGGACAGACAGACAGATGAGAGGACAGACAGACAGATGAGAGGACAGACAGACAGATGAGAGGACAGACAGACAGATGAGAGGACAGACAGACAGATGAGAGACAGACAGACAAATGAGAGGACAGGCAGATGAGAGGACAGACAGGCAGATGAGAGGACAGACAGACAGATGAGAGGACAGACAGATGAGAGGACAGACAGACAGACAGACAGACAGACAGATGATGGGTAAACTGAGACTGGACTCCTGAAAATCAGTGTGATCTGGACGAGGACAGACAATAATAATAATAATGAATTCAATTTATAACTCGCTTTTCATTAGTGAAAATCTCAAAGCGCTACACACATTGAATGCTACACACATTCATACACCGGTAGCGGCAGACTACAATGCAAGGTGCTTTCCAGTCCTACCGGGAGCAACTCGGGGTTAAGTGTCTTGCCCAAGGACACAACAGAGACAAACATGTACCTTGTCCTCCTGTTTGGTCCACGGGCCCTTTTTCAAGCTCGGGTCCAACACCTGGGTCCACCTGTAGATGAGCTGAGCCGGGTCATGGCCCTCCATGAAGTAACTCACTGGATTCAGAAAAATAAGACTGTCAGAGACAAAATGTTCGCATGTCGTCACAGCTTGATGATGTCACAGCGTGATGATGTCATCATTACTCTGCGTGTAGGGGATGAAGTTTCCAATCCTCATCTTGTCTACGAGTTCTCTGAGCTGAGTGTCTTCTTCTGGAGTCCAGTTGCTGCGTTTCAGAGTGTCTGAGACGAAACGCTGGAACATCTGAAGACACATGAAGGCTGTCCTCCCCGTCTAAGAGACAGGACAGAGAGAGAGACAGGTGAGAGATGGAGAGTTGAGACAGAAACCGAGAAACCATTTAGAAAGAGGGAAACAGGTCAAAAAGAGAAAGACAAGACATAAAACGAGAAATAAAGGAGACGAAGAGACAAACATGAGACAGAGAGACAGGGGACGTCCCTGGTTTGAGGTCTGGCAACTCACTTGAAGACAAGAACAAGGAAAGAGCTGGTTGCTGGTATTAAGAAGGCCAAGGCCACATATGCACAGAGGATCCAGGATTAATTCACCTCACAAGCCCCACGGAGCATGTGGAGGGGCATTAAATGTAGAACAGATTATAAAAGCAGGAGTGAACAAACTGCCTGATGTGCTCAGTTCATTCTGTTATTCCTTTGTTTTGTTTACATGCCAATCCGCTAGGGGGCACTGTCATGCCAGTAGCGCATGTTAAGGTGGTTTACACTATTCTTGAGTGGAGTCTGTGTTCTATTTCATCCCTACTGACCACCAGAGGCGGTGCTTAATAGCACTGGATATCACTCTGCGCATGCGCAGGTCGAGAATATTATACCAACATGGTCATGTGTGACCCCCGGGGATACCAATGAGTCTATATAAGCACTTGACACCGGTAGCCCAGTCTCTTTTCATCTTCTCGCATGCAGGTTGCATAGGTGGTAAGACTGTTTTGCTTGTCGCTGTTAACCTCGCGACTGCAATCGGAGCTGTGGGGATTTTCTCACCCTCCAGAGGCTGAGCAAGCTCTATATTCATACAACTTTGACCTTCAATTGGTAAGTTGTTCTTTCTTTCCTTAATCGACGGAGCGGTGGCGCGTTCGCTTCTGCGTCAGCTTTTTTCTGTTGTTGATAGGGCGTTAGCCAACCTCCGTGTTCGGCTCGCTTGTATTGTTTTTTTGTTGCAGCCGTTCTCAGGCCTGCTTCTGATTTGTTTCATTGCAGCCGTTTAGGCCTGCATCTGATTATTTGATTGCAGCCGTTTTCAGGCCTGCTTCCGCTTTGTTTAATTGCAGCCGTTCAGGCCTGCTTCTGATTGTCTTATTGCAACCGTTCTTCAGGCTTGATACTGTTGTGCAGCTGTGTTCGGCTTGCCTCATTCAGTTTGCTTCCATCCTACGGGCTATTCAAGAACTTCTGGTGGCATTCTTTGCTTCACCGGTTCCCTGACTCGTTCACTTGTTAGCTAGTGTCACGAGTGGCGATTCAGCTAGACCTGACCTTGGCATTGTCTGTTCGACCTGGTTCCTCCCGTTCTCTTGTCGACTGGTGTCAAGAGTGGCGATTTCAACTCGACCCGACCCTGTCCTGTGAGCTGAGATGATGGATGCACCGGTCTGCAGGGTTTGTTTGACCCCTCTCCAGTTGGGGGATGGCCATGATATGTGTCCCGCTTGTTTGGGACCAGATCACCTCAAGCAGGCCTTGACTGATGCGGCCTGCCCTGATTGTTCTGTTCTGTCCTTGTCCCTGCGTGCCGATCGTTTGGCTGCCTTTCCGGGTACCGGCCTGCCTGTGGAGCGTGTGGTTCCTGAGGTTATGGGACCTCCACGTAAGAAGACCAAAAAGAGCGCCAGGGATTCAGAGTGTCTCTCTGGGCAGGTGGCCCGTCTCACTTCTGAGTTGGAGCGGGTGAAAGCACTACTCGAGTCCCTTCAGGACGAGGGTGACTCTGGTTTGACGGGAGGCCTTGACCTAGGGCAGGGCATAAGTTCAGGACTCTCTGTTCCGGGTGACGACACTATCTCATTGGCGGCGTCTGGTACTGATTTTCAGGATCCCTCTGACTCGGGCTCACATGTGTCAACGGCCAGCTCACGTGTCTCTTCCGGCTCTCAGTCGGGGGAAGAGGGTTCGGCAGTGGGCACCTTGAGGACTGCACTCGCTCGGTTGCACCTGGACGTTCCGCGGTGCCAACCTGATACTTCAAGTGTTTACTTTCTGCGTCCTCCTTCTAGGTCATCCTTTCTGGTTCCCCCTTCTGCCCCCTATGTGAAGGAAATTCATGCCTGTTGGGCGGACACTAAGGCCTTTTCACGGCTGACCTCTGATGGCAGGGTTCTGGCGGCCATGCAGAATGCGCCCGCATTTGGCTTCGGTCATATGCCCTCTGTTGAACCTACCATAGCTTCCCTCATCGTGGCACCGGATGAGGTTCTGAGAGCTAATGCTAGGTGTCCTCGGCCTCAGTGTCGGGTGACTGATGGTCTGCTCTGTAAGACTTATGATTTGGGGGCTCGATTGGGGCGACTCGGCAATTCCTTGTCGCATCTGTTACTGGGACTCTGAGCCTCTCTGGAGGGCTTGGAGATTGATGCGCCTACCCAAAGTTTGATGGACGCATCTCTTCATACGTTTGCTCTTTTGTCGAGGGAAACTGGTCGTGTTCTGTCCACCCTTGTCCAGGCACGACGCCAGGTGTAGTTGGCGCAGCCTTCTCTTACAGAGGCCTGTAAGAGGACCTTGTTGAGTCTTCCGGTGGTCCCTGGTGAGTGGTTTGGCTCTGCTACACTTGCAGCTCTGGAGCAGTCGGCCCAAGCTTCCCATACCAGGCAACAGCTGGCCGGCCTTCATCGCAGGCGGTCGCAATGTCATGCTGGGGGTGCCTCTGCGTCTTTTTCGCGCACTTATCCGACACCGCCTGCACACTCCATCGGGCGGTCTCGGCCTGCTGCAGGGCCTTCCCCTGGCCAGTGGGATGTCCCCAAGGGTCTAGCTCGCGTTGCTTATCAGCCCGGGCACTCCACTCGATGGCCCTCCCACCCTCTTAAGGGCAGGGGGGATCAGAAATGATACAAAGTTGGCGGTGGGACATTTTTTCCCGGACCAGCTCAGTCGTTGGACCGCCCTCGTTCCCGACTCTTGGGTGGTGTCCACACTGACTCGAGATTACACACTACAGTTCCACCATCGCCCTCCTGTTCCTGGTCGAGTCCGGTTGACGGTGATTTGCGACCAGGTGAAGGTTCAGGCTCTGAACCACGAGATAGGCGCCTTGCTGACCAAGGGCGCTAGATTGCCTGTCGACCCCCTGCGGGATCCAAGGGGCTTTTATTCAAAGTATTATTTTGTCCCAAAAAGACTGGTTGCCTCCGTCCAATTTTGGACCTGAAGGGTCTCAACGTGTTTTTAAAGACCATCCCGTTCCGCATGTTGCGCATCAAGGATGTGCTTCAGACGATCTCCCCAGGTGACTGGTTCACCTTGGTCGACTTGAAGGACGCCTACTTTCATGTTCCAATTGCACCCCGCCATTGGTGTTTTCTCCGCTTCGCCTTTCAGGGCAAGCATTTTCAGTTCGGCGTTCTTCCATTCGGCCTCTCTCTGTCCCCACGTGTGTTCATGCAATGTGTGGTTGCGTCCCTGCGTCCCCTATAGGCCAAGGGGCTGAAGATCATGCCCTACTTGGACGATTGGCTCGTATGTGCGCCCACAGAAACTCAGGTAGCGGCGGACACACGCACGAAGCTCCATCACATAGACCTTTTAGGGCTTCGAGTGAACTGGCAGAAGTACGCCTTGGTTCCGTCCCAAGAGGTCACGTTTCTTGGGGTCACGTTGAACTCCCTCACCATGACTGCTCGCCCGTCGCCTCAGGGTGTCGGGGGCATTCTTCAAATGCTGCCCTCCTTTCTACCCGGTTGCGCACCTCCCTTCATTGCTTACCTCCGTCTGTTGGGCAAGCTGACTACAGCTGCTTCAGTGGTACCCTTGGGACTGTTGTCTCTGTGGCCACTGCAGATGTGGCTCAACGACCTGGGGCTACGCCCGTCTTGTGCGCTACAACGACGCAAGAAACTGCTGGTGTCTCCCCCATGCCTCGCGTCACTGGCTCAGTGGCGGGACACAGCATTTCTGACCGTGGGGGTTCCACTGGGCTTGCTGCCGGCTCGTCGGGAGGTTGTCTCTACCGACGCGTCCACCATAGGTTGGGGGGCATCGTGGCAGCGTCAGATCGCCCGAGGGTCGTGGTCCCCGCGGGAGAGACTACAACACATCAACGCCCTGGAGTTGGAAGCTGTGCGGCGGGCATTGCGACATTTCCTCCCCGGCCTGCGCAGGAGACATGTCCTGGTGCGGTTGGACAGTACTTCCTTTTTCATATCAACCATCAAGGGGGGACATGGTCAATGACGTTGCTGAGGCTGACCCGGAAGCTCTTGACCTGGGTAACCCCTCTTTTTGCCAGCCTGAAGGCGGCCCACATTCCGGGGGTGCAGAATGTGCTGGCCGATCTTCTATCTCGGGGACGCCCACCACCGAGGGAGTGGAGGCTCCATTGTGAGGTGGTTGCGATCATTTGGGAGACTTACGGCATGGCGTCTGTGGACCTGTTTGCGTCCCGGGAGACGACGTATTGTCCGGCTTGGTTTTCCCTGGGGGACGGTGCCAGTCCTCTGGGTCAGGATGCACTGGCGCATGACTTGCTTTATGCTAAGATTTATTAAGAAAACGTTAGACTGAGACACACCTCTGCTATAATTTCGAGCTAACAAATAATTGTTTAGGTACATTTCTTGTTAAATGTCGGTGAAACGAGCCACACTCCTCTTTCCTGTTTCTTTTCACAGACGTGACAATTAAGCCTCACCCAGCTGTAGGTACGCGCACACTGACTGACAATGTTACGTCATTGTTTTTAGCTAAGGTCCTACTCGAACATAAAATTAGAAATGATAAATAAATTCACAGACATTTTTTTAGACGACAGAACGAGAAAAATATAGTTGTGTAGGTTTTTAAAAAAAATTAATACCTCATCAGATGACGTTTATTACTTTTTAATACTTTTTAATGGCCTTAATTTGTGTTAATTTCATTTACTACCTTTTAATACTTTTACAACCCCGCGGATACCCTGTCCTGGCACCAAAGAGGGCGAGAAGGACTTGTACCGATTGGCAAGACAGAGGGATCAGGCTGGAAAGGATGTGCAGCAGGTTAGGCTTATTAAAGATGGGAATGGGAATGTTCTAACAAGTGAGGAGAGTGTGATGGGTAGATGGAAGGATTACTTTGAGGAGCTAATGAATGAAGAGAATGAAAGAGAAAGAAGAGTGGAGGTCATAGAAACTGTGGACCAGGAAGTGGGAAAGATTAGTGAGGTTGAAGTCCGGAAAGCTCTGAAAAGAATGAAGAAGGGGAAGGCAGTAGGACCTGATGACATACCAGTGGAGGTTTGGAAATGTCTTGGAGAGATGGCAGTGAGGTTTTTGACTCAAATATTTAATGGAATATTTGAGGGTGAGAAAATGCCTGAAGAATGGAGAAGAAGTGTGCTGGTTCCCATTTTTAAGAACAAGGGTGATGTACAGAGTTGTAGCAACTACAGGGGAATTAAGTTGATGAGTCACACGATGAAGATCTGGGAGAGAATTGTGGAAGGAAGGCTTAGACAAGAGGTGACTATCTGTGAGCAGCAGTATGGTTTCATGAATGCTCCTACAAGCACCCTGCGGATGTTGGATGTTGTCTATCATGGTGCACTAAGATTCATAACTGGTTGTGATTATCGTACCCACCACTGCACCCTGTATTCACTGGTTAACTGGACATCATTAACCTCACGCAGACTCTTCCACTGGTACATTTTCATCTTTAAATCACTTCTTGGTCTGCTGCCCTCATACATCTCCTCCTACATGTCTTTGCGTGAGTGCAGCTACAGTGTGCGCTCTCAGGACATGATTACCTGCAGTGTTCCGTCAGTGAGGACTGAACTTGGAAAAAGGGCCTTCTCCTATTCCGCTCCTGCTTCATGGAATATCTTACAAAAAGATCTGAAGCTCTCGAACTTGACTTCTCTAAATGGTTTTCAGAATCTGTTGGAATCCTGGCAAAAACCAATGCAGATTTGTTCCTGTCTTTGATTTTATACGTCTACCTTATAATGTTTTGCTAGTTTTTTGATACTTTGTTAAAAAAAAAAAAAAAAAAATTGTTTTTCTCTTTTGTTTTCTATTGTTTATTGTTTGTTTGTTTGTTTATTGTTTAAGGAAATTCTACCATTGCTGTTCATTGTTCTTTAGTTTTAGCAGGTCGCTTTCGTAAATGAGCCCATGAGGTTCAAAAGATTTACCTGACTAAATAAAGGTTGAATGAATGAATGCCAAGAAAGAGCACCACAGATGCCATCTTTGCTTTGAGGATGTTGATAGAGAAGTACAGAGAGGGTCAGAAAGAACTCCATTGTGTGTTTGTGGATTTAGAAAAAGCATATGACAGGGTGCCAAGAGAGGAGGTGTGGTATTGCATGAGGAAATCTGGAGTGGCAGAAAAGTATGTTAGACTGGTACAGGACATGTATGAAGACAGCAGGACATGTATGAAGACAGCAGGACATGTATGAAGACAGCAGGACAGTGGTGAGATGTGCTGTAGGAGTGACAGATAGCTTCAAGGTGGAGGTGGGAGTGCATCAAGGATCGGCTCTGAGCCCCTTCTTGTTTGCTCTGGTGATGGACCGACTAACAGATGAGGTCAGGCAGGAATCCCCATGGACTATGATGTTTGCAGATGACATTGTGATATGTGGTGAGAACAGGGAACAGGTGGAAGAGAACTTGGAGAGGTGGAGGTATTCACTTGAAAGAAGAGGAATGAAAGTCAGCCGTAGTAAGACAGAGTACATGTGTGTGAATGAGAGGGAGGAGGTGGAACAGTGAGGCTACAAGGGTCAGAGGTCACAAAGGTGCAGGACTTCAAGTACTTGGGGTCCACTGTCCAGGAAAATGGGGAATGTGGTAAAGAGGTGAAGAAGAGAGTCCAGGCAGGATGGAGTGATGGAGAAAAGTTTCAGGAGTGATTTGTGACAAAAAGGTGTCAGCAAAGGTCAAAGGAAAAGTTTACAAGACAGTGGTGAGACCAGCTATGTTGTATGGTCTGGAGACAGAGACATGGACAAAAAGACAGGAGACAGAACTGGAAGTGTCAGAAATGAAGATGTTGAGGTTCTCCTTAGGAGTGACAAGGATGGATAAGATCAGGAATGAGATCATCAGAGGTACAGCACATGTTGAACAACTGGGAGATAAAGTTAGGGAGGCCAGACTGAGATGGTTTGGACATGTCCAGAGGAGGGACAGTGGTTTGGACATGTCCAGAGGAGGGACAGTGGGTATATTGGTAGAAGGATGTTAGAAATGCAGCTGCCAGGAAAAAGACAAAGAGGAAGGCCAAAGAGGAGATATATGGATGCAGTTAGAGAGGACATGAAGGTAGTTGGAGTGAGGACAGAGGATGCAGAGGACAGAGTGAGGTGGAGGAGGATGACTCGCTGTGGCGACCCCTGAAAAGGGAAAAGCCGAAAGAAGAAGAAGAATACCCTGCCCTGGAATATCTTACAAAAAGACTTAAAGATCTCGGCCTTGACCTCTAAATGGTTTTAAGAATCTGTTGGAATCCTGGCAAAAACCGATGCAGATATGTTCTTGTTCTTGATTTTATACATCTACCTTATAATTGTTTTGCTAGTTTTGCTAGTTTTTCTTTTGTTTATTGTTTAAGGTAATTGTATCATTGATGTTCATCATTCTTTAGTTTGTAGCAGGTCGCTTTTGTAAATGAGCCCTCGAGGCTCAATAAGATTTACCTGACTAAATAAAGGTTGACTGAATGAAAAAAAACTGTTGTTGGATGTAACTGTTGTTGGATGTAACTGATATAGGATGTAACTGTTGTTGGATGTAACTGTTGTAGGATGTAACTGTTGTAGGATGTAACTGTTGTAGGATGTAACTGTTGTAGGATGTAACTGTTGTTTTATGTAGCTGTTGTAGGATGTAACTGTTGTTTGATGTAACTGTTGTAGGATGTAACTGTTGTTGGATGTAACTGTTGTAGGATGTAACTGTTGTAGGATGTAACTGGTGTTGGATGTACTGTAACTGTTGTAGGATGTAACCGTTGTTGGATGTAACTGTTGTTGGAGGTAACTGTTGTAGGATGTAACTGATGTAGGATGCAACTGTTGTAGGATGTAACTGTTGTTGGATATAACTGTTGTAGGATGTAACTGTTGTAGGATGTAACTGTTGTAGGATGTAACTGTTGTAGGATGTAACTGTTGTAGGATGTAACTGTTGTTGGATGTACTGTAACTGTTGTAGGATGTAACCGTTGTTGGATGTAACTGTTGTTGGATGTAACTGTTGTTGGATGTAACTGTTGTTGGATGTAACAAGGACCCTGAGGACACAGTTTTGTTCCACCTCGTGTCCCACATGTGGTGGAACAACAAATAAAGACTCTGGTTTGTCCTCACCCCCAGCTCCTGAGCGATGTGGTCCCAGTGTCTCTCCCCGTGTCTCCTGCTGACCTCCTTCAGCTTCTGCACCTCCTCTCTGCTCCACGCCGTCTTGTTGATGGACGGATGCAGGAAGTTCCTCCAGAAAAGACGGATGTCCTCGGCCTCCTTTGTCCCTTCAAACTGAGGAAGAGGAGCAGACCTCAGCTGTCTTCCTCAGCCGAACCACCAATCAATCGATCGATCGATCGATCGATTTTCTTACATCAATGTTAGAGATCTTCTGCCAGTCGTGTTCTTCAAATCGATCACCGATAAGCTCCTCCTCCGTCCTCTGCCTGACCAATCAGAGCACAGGGTCAGAGCACTAATAAACGGAACACGCTCAGGTGAGACCTTCAGGACGTCCAGCTCACCTGAGCAGGTCCATGTCCGTCTCCAAGCTGTCTATCTGCTCTTGAAGCTGCTGCTTGTCTTCTTCACGTGCTGAGGACAACTTCTGAGTCAGGTAGTCCAGCCTGAGGGGGACAGAGACACCATGAGGACGCCCCGACAACACGTCCCAGAGGACGAGGACAGGTGTGCTTACCTGGACAGTTTGGGCTGGATGAGTTTCTTCAGACCGTCCCGGCTCACGGAGTGGACCAGCAGAGTCTTCTGCCAGCTCTCCCCTGGACACACACAACTCTGGCTTCAACAAGCCGAAAGCTAACACATCGCTAGCTAAAAGGAGAGCAAGTCTAGCTAGCAGCTAAAAGGAACAACAATCTCACTAAAAGCTAAAAGTAGCTAAAACAGTAGCTAAAACAGTAGCTAAAAGCTAAAGAAGGGAAAGAATGTTAGAAGCCGAAGAAGCGCGTCTTCGTCCTACATCGTTTCATTCGGAGCTTCTTGTCCTCGGGACACCCCGCCATCCTCCGAGCCTTCAGCTGCGCCTCCTGATTGGCTGGAGGACCCTGGACACACACACAGTCTCACTGGTCAGCAGCCCACACGTGTGTGTGTGTCTGTGTATGTGTGTCTCTGTGTGTGTGTGTGTGTGTGTGTATGTGTGTGTGTCTCTGTGTGTGTGTGTGTGTGTATGTGTGTGTGTCTCTGTGTGTGTGTGTGTGTGTGTGTGTCTGTGTGTGTGTGTGTGTCCCACCAGGCCTGTGAGCTTGTCTCTGAAATAAGGTTTCAGGAAACTCCCCAGGAACATCTTGGCTGGATGCTGAATGGAGGACGTGGTTCTGTCTTTGTCCGGTCCATACATCTGAGACGTGATGTCCACCTGGAGACATGTGTGACATCATCACCTGCTCTCCAAGGGTTACTCCAGGTGTTGTCTGCGCTCACCTGCTGTCTCTGGTTGTGGACCAGGAGTGTCTCCAGGTGGTCCAGCGTCTCCTGAACCACCTGCTGGTAGACCAGGTTCAGCTGAAGACACGTGTCCACGGACTCCGACAGGTCGAGGTCACTCTGGAGACAAAAGACAATGAGACAACACCTGCACAGGTGAACACACACACACCTGACAGGGACAGACCTCAGCGCTGGAGCTGTCCTCGCTGGACACACTTATTGGACTGTGCGGTCCCAGCATGTCCTCCAGGTTCTGGATCGCGGTCTGGATCTTCTCCTTCTGGACCAACAGGTCCTCTGGACACTGGACACACACACACACACACAGACACCTTTGTGTATTTGTGAGGACTCATCCTCAGCTTTAACAGGTCCTCGTCCTTACCTGTCCCAGCTCGTCCTCGCTGTCTGAGCCGTCATCTGATGAAAGACACACACAGTCTCAGACAGACAGATACAACAGAGACAGACAGAAGGACAGACAGGTACCTGTCTCACTGCTCAGCATGTCCAGTTCGTTCTGCGTCACAGACAGACTCTGTTCCAACTCGTCCACCTGTCTCTGGATCCTGTCCCTCTCAGCGGACAAGGACTCAGACATGTCTGAGGAGAGACACAGACAGGCAGGTCCTGGTTTAGAGACAGGTCTGAGGAGACAGACAGGCAGGTCCTGGTTTAGAGACAGGTCTGAGGAGACAGACAGGCAGGTCCTGGTTTAGAGACAGGTCTGAGGAGACAGACAGGCAGGTCCTGGTTTAGAGACAGGTCTGAGGAGACAGACAGGCAGGTCCTGGTTTAGAGACAGGTCTGAGGAGACAGACAGGCAGGTCCTGGTTTAGAGACAGGTCTGAGGAGAGACACAGACAGGCAGGTCCTGGTTTAGAGACAGGTCTGAGGAGACAGACAGGCAGGTCCTGGTTTAGAGACAGGTCTGAGGAGACAGACAGGCAGGTCCTGGTTTAGAGACAGGTCTGAGGAGAGACACAGACAGGCAGGTCCTGGTTTAGAGACAGGTCTGAGGAGAGACACAAGCCGTTTTCACATTGACCGGCCCTCAATGGCCCGGGCCGCCTTCTAACCCGGGTTCAGCGTGTTCGCATTTTCCTTTTTTTCCCTGGGTCCGCCCTCGTTTTGGAACCATCTCCACCGTGGTTCTGATCGGGCCGGACTCCCCCGGCTCAGTTTGACGTCATGTACTGCTCACATTTGATTCGTTGTTTGCAGCAGGGGCTGGACTCGTTCTAACAACAACCTCAGCGCAAGCTGAATTTCATTAACCTAAAAAAATATTTGTTAGCTGAATATATATGTTAGTGTTTCTGAGTTTAATTTTTGTTAATAACTGATTACAAATCAGCTTATGTTTCAGCTTATGTTAGAATGTAAATAACATGAAGCGCGCACCCATTTCCGCCTTTCCGCGCGACCTGAATGTCATTAAAATATAACTAATATTGTCTAACTCTTGCGTGCAGCCAGGCTTTTAAAATATAACTAATAATCTCTAACTTCTACGTGCAGCTAGAATGTTAAGAGGAGTGATTCCTATATAGGTAAAGTGGACACCTAAAAAACCAATCCGCCGCTGTGGCTCAGAGAGATCGAGCACTGCTATTAAACTCTTTTATCTTGACCCGATGAAGCGGGTTCGCTTCCCACCTGGTACAAAGTTATTTTACTTTTTTTTTTATTGGAGTAAATAAAAAGGAGTTGTGTTAACCAAACAAACTCCTTTTTATTTACTCCAATAAAAAAAAAAGTAAAATTACTTTGTACCAGGTGGGAAGCGAACCCGCTTCCCCGGGTCAAGATAAAATGTAGAGTCTAATAGCAGTGCACGAACTCTCTGAGCCACAGCGGCGGATTGGTTTTTAGGTGTCCACTTTACCTATATAGGAATCACTCCTCTTAACATTCTAGCTGCACGTAGAAGTTAGAGATTATTAGTTATATTTTAAAACCCTGGCTGCGCGCAAGAGTTAGACAATATTAGTTATATTTTAATGGTAAATGGTAAATGGAGCTTATTTATAAAGCGCTTTCCAGCCCCCTGTGAGGAGCCCCAAAGCGCTTTACAATACCAGCCATCCACCCATTCATACACCCATTCATACACCAGTAGTGGTAGCCTGCCTTGCAAGCGCCATCCAGACCTACCGGGAGCAACTCGGGGTTAAGTGTCTTGCCCAGGGACACAACGACACATGGTGGGCAGATGCGGGATTCGAACCTCCAACCTTCCGATCAGGGGTCGACTGCCATTACCACTACACCACGGCCGCCCACTGGGCGGCCGTGGTGTAGTGGTAATGGCAGTCGTCTCCCGATCGGAAAGTTGGCGGTTCGACTCCCGGGACCCGCACCATGTGTCGTTGTGTCCTTGGGCAAGACACTTAACCCTGA
Source organism: Garcialebias charrua (assembly GCA_038048925.1). NCBI lineage: Eukaryota > Metazoa > Chordata > Actinopteri > Cyprinodontiformes > Rivulidae > Garcialebias > Garcialebias charrua. The sequence goes on along the minus strand of JBBPBX010012791.1, from coordinate 38,997 downwards.
GTTGCTCCCGGTAGGACTGGAAAGCACCTTGCATGGTAGTCTGCCGCCACCGGTTTATGAATGTGTGTAGCATTCAATATATGTGTAGCACTTTGAGATTTTCAGTAATGAAAAGTGCGTTTTAAATTGAATTAATAATTATTATTATTATTCAGGTCGCGTGGAAATGGGTGCGCGCTTCGTGTTATTTACGTTCTAACATAAGCTGATTTGTAATCAGTTATTAACAAAAATTAAACTCAGAAAAACTAATATATATATTCAGCTAACAAATATTTTTTAGCGGCGTGTCCTCTCTTAAAACACTGTAAGCGCGCACACAAGAACACTCCACCCACGTCAAGTAAACACCCCACCCACTTCAAGGCTTGCTCTCCACATAATGCGTAATGAACGGGGGCGGGCCAGGGCTGGCTCTGGGCCAACCAGGGACGAGCTGGACTGGGGAGGGCCGGTCAATGCGAAAACGGCTACAGACAGGCAGGACCTGGTTTAGAGACAGGTCTCAGTCCGTGGGTAAACTGACCAACCAGGGTCAGCAACAGGCCACGCCCCAATCAAACCCTAGCCTTAGCTTTAGCCAATAGTTCCAGGTGGGACTCACCTGCTCTGACCTCTGGAATGCATTTGATTGGTTTGAGTCGCTGGTGCTCCAGTTCTGTCATGGTGAAGAGAGAGCTGAGTCGAAAGGCAAAGCTCTCAATTTACCGATCGATCTACGTTCCCACCCTCATCTATGGTCATGAGCTTTGGGTTATGACCGAAAGAACAAGATCTCGGATACAAGCGGCTGAAATGAGTTTTCTCCGCAGGGTGGCTGGACTCTCCCTTAGAGATAGGGTGAGAAGCTCAGTCATCCGGGAGGGACTCGGAGTAGAGCCGCTGCTTCTCCACATCGAGAGGAGCCAGTTGAGGTGGCTCGGGCATCTGGTTAGGATGCCTCCTGGACGCCTCCCTGGTGAGGTGTTCCGGGCATGTCCCACCGGGAGGAGACCCAGAGGAAGACCCAGGACACGCTGGAGGGACTATGTTTCTCGGCTGGCCTGGGAACGCCTTGGGATTCCCCCAGAGGAGCTGCTCCAAGTGGCTGGGGAGAGGGAAGTCTGGGCATCCCTACTTAGGCTGCTACCCCCCGCGACCCGACCCCGGATAAGCGGACGAAAATGGATGGATGGATGGAGTCGCTGGTGCCACGTGTCAGACTATGGAGCTGCCAACAACAAGAGTCTTTGGACCGTCAGCCAGTGGGCTGAGGTTCAGGACAGCTACGTGGAAGAAACTGGTTTGAAGTGTGAAATGTGATTTCAAACAGAAGAAAAATATTTTGAAACAATTCTAAAATTCTTAAATTTGAATTTCTTAAATGAATTGTTAAAATTAAATAGTTTTCATTTGATACTATTTCTATCTTATCTTAGCATCAACGTGTGGCATGGAGGCTGCACAGTTGCAGAGAGGAAAGCTATACAGAGAGTGGTGAAGGCTGCACAGAAGTCTGTTGGAGTCAGTCTCCCCACCATCACAGACATTTACACCTCCAGATGCAGGAAAAGAGCCACCTGCATCATGAAAGACCTCACTCACCCAGCACACTCACTCTTTGCCCCACTCCCCTCAGGACGGAGGTTGAGGAGCATCAAATGTAGAACCACTAGACTGAGGAACAGCTTCTACCCTGAGGCTGTTAGACTCATGAATAAATAAATAATAAGAATAATCACTGCAAAATATCACATCATGCTGATCTGTTTTCTTGTTGCTGTGTTCATCTGTGACCATCTGCTCATACAGACTCATGTTCGTGCTGCTGTTTATAATGATGTTTTTCCACTATATTAGGGCTTAGTGTATTACTAGTTGATGTTTTTCTTAGTTAATTCTAGATGTTATTACTGTTTTTCTCTTGCATTTGTTGTTGGATGTAACTGGGACCCTGTGTACATAATCTCGTTTTCATCACATGTACCACATGCGGTGCAAATGACAATAAAGACTCTCTGACTCTGACTCTGACTCTGATCTTAACATGTGATTCTTGACCTGCCATTGTGTATCTGTTCCTACCAAACCCAGCCGGTCGAAGCAGATGGTCGCTTGTCCTGAGTCTGGTTCTGATAAAGGTTTCTTCCTCATGAGGGAGTTTTTTCTTTCCACTGTCGCCTGCATGCTTGTTCAAGATGAGAGTTCTGTGATGGAGTTAAACTCAAAGCAGTCTGCTCCTCACATAAATAATGTTAAATTATTATTTTATATATGAATGTTTCTGTTCAATTATTATTTTATATATCAAAGTCAAAGTCAACTTTATTGTCAGAACTGCAATATGTACAGGACATACACAGGATTGAAATTGCGTTTCTCTCAGTCCCTCGGTGCAACAGTAACCATTTAAACACTAAACACTGAAACATTTAATAAACATAAGCATAAAATAGTAAAAGTGTAACACTGTCCTGAGTTTTTTCATAGTAGTATAAAAGTATGAAAATTTACACCAACACTAAAACACTAAACATTTAATGAACATAAGCATAAAATGAAATAATAAAAGTGTAATACTGTCCTGAGTTTTTGCATAGTAGTATAAAAAGTATAAAAAGTATATCTATAAAATAAACTGAAGGTTCTAGCATTGACATTTGCAAAGAGTGGCACAGCAGCATATGAGTTAATGTACACAGTATATGTATGAGGTAGTTGATGTTGGTATAGAGGCAAAGTGGCATATGCAGTGAGGCACATAAGGCACATTTGGCATCCTTAGATAAGGCTAGTCAGAGAATACTGTATATGTATCAGCAGTAGTGTAGATATAAAAGTAGTGTAAATGTAAACAGTAGTAATAAATGTAAACAGTGAATGTAAACAGTAGTATGACTATAGGCAGTAATGTAATACAAACATTAGTGCAAATATGAGAAGTAGTGCAAACTGAATGAGCACATGACCGAGAGTTTAGTGAATAACCCGTTTGATGACACAGAGTCCAGTGTTAAAATCTTTGTGTTGTGTGGTAATGTGTGAGAAAGTTTTTTGTGTTAAGGCAGTTCAAATGGGAGGGGAGGCAGAGCAGGCAGAGTGTTTAGCATCCTGACTGCCTGATGAACAGAGCTGTCTCTCAGTCTGCTGGTTCGAGCCTGGAGACTCCTCAGTCTCCTCCCTGATGGCAGCAGTCTGAAGCAGCTGTGTAGTGGGTGTGTGGGATCACCTGCCATGCAGTGGGCTTTCCGAGTGAGGCGGTTGCTGTGTAAGTCCTGCAGTGAGGGGAAGGAGGTGCCGACGATCTTCTCAGCTGCTCTCACGATGCGCTGGAGGCTCTTGCGGCAGGATGCAGTACATGCACCAAACCACACAGTGATGCAGCTGGTCAGGACACTTTCTATGGCACCCCTGTAGAAGGTGCACATGATGGGGGTTGAAGCTCCAGCCCTTTTCAGCTTGCGGAGAAAGTAGAGACGCTGGTGAGCCTTCTTGGCCAGTGCTGCAGTGTTCCTGCTCCAGGACAGGTCCTTTGAGACGTGCACTCCCAGGAACTTGGTGCTGTCCACTCTCTCCACTGCGGTGCTGTTGATGGTCAGAGGGGCATGTTGTGCATCCCTCTTCCTGAAGTCCACAACAATCTCCTTTGTCTTCTCCACGTTGAGAGTGAGATTGTTGTGTCCGCACCACAAGGCCAGGCGGCTCACCTCGTTCCTGTAGTCCGTCTCATCGTTGTTGCTGATGAGACCTACCACTGTTGTGTCGTCCGCAAACTTGATGAAGTGGTTGGAGCTGTACGATGGTGTGCAGTCGTGTGTTAGCAGGGTGAATAGAAGGGGGCTCAGCACACATCCTTGTGGGGCCCCTGTGTTCAATGTGATGGTGCTAGATGTGTTACTCCCGATCCGTACTGTCTGTGGTCTCCCGGTCAGGAAGTCTAGCAGCCAGTTACACATTGAGGTGTTCAGCCCCAGACTGTCCAGTTTATGGATGAGCTGTTGGGGGATGATGGTGTTGAATGCCGAGCTGAAGTCGATGAACAGCATTCTAACATAAGAGTCCTTCGTGTCCAGATGTGTGAGAGCTGTGTGGAGGGCAGAGGAGATGGCATCGTCGGTTGAGCGATTAGGTCGGTATGCAAATTGGAAGGGATCCAGGGAGGCAGGGAGGACAGATGTGATGCTTTTCATGACTAGCCGTTCAAAGCACTTCATCAGGATGGGGGTGAGTGCTACTGGGCGATAGTCATTGAGGCATGCGGGCGTTGCCTTCTTTGGGACAGGGATGATGGTGGTGCCTTTGAATGTTTGAATATATGAATGTTTCTGTTCAATTATTATTTTATATATGAATGTTTCTGTTCAATTATTATATTATATATGAATGTTTCTGTTCAATTATTATTTTATATATGAATGTTTCTGTTCAATTATTATTTTATATATGAATGTTTCTGTTCAATTATTATTTTATATATGAATGTTTCTGTTCAATTATTATTTTATATATGAATGTTTCTGTTCAATTATTATTTTATATATGAATGTTTCTGTTCAATTATTATTTTATATATGAATGTTTCTGTTCAATTATTATTTTATATATGAATGTTTCTGTTCAATTATTATTTTATATATGAATGTTTCTGTTCAATTATTATTTTATATATGAATGTTTCTGTTAAATTATTATTTTATATATGAATGTTTCTGTTAAATTATTATTTTATATATGAATGTTTCTGTTAAATTATTATTTTATATATGAATGTTTCTGTTCAATTATTATTTTATATATGAATGTTTCTGTTCAATTATTATTTTATATATGAATGTTTCTGTTCAATTATTATTTTATATATGAATGTTTCTGTTCAATTATTATTTTATATATGAATGTTTCTGTTCAATTATTATTTTATATATGAATGTTTCTGTTCAATTATTATTTTATATATGAATGTTTCTGTTCAATTATTATTTTATATATGAATGTTTCTGTTCAATTATTATTTTATATATGAATGTTTCTGTTCAATTATTATTTTATATATGAATGTTTCTGTTCAATTATTATTTTATATATGAATGTTTCTGTTCAATTATTATTTTATATATGAATGTTTCTGTTCAATTATTATTTTATATATGAATGTTTCTGTTCAATTATTATTTTATATATGAATGTTTCTGTTAAATTATTATTTTATATATGAATGTTTCTGTTCAATTATTATTTTATATATGAATGTTTCTGTTCAATTATTATTTTATATATGAATGTTTCTGTTCAATTATTATTTTATATATGAATGTTTCTGTTCAATTATTATTTTATATATGAATGTTTCTGTTCAATTATTATTTTATATATGAATGTTTCTGTTCAATTATTATTTTATATATGAATGTTTCTGTTCAATTATTATTTTATATATGAATGTTTCTGTTCAATTATTATTTTATATATGAATGTTTCTGTTCAATTATTATTTTATATATGAATGTTTCTGTTCAATTATTATTTTATATATGAATGTTTCTGTTCAATTATTATTTTATATATGAATGTTTCTGTTCAATTATTATTTTATATATGAATGTTTCTGTTCAATTATTATTTTATATATGAATGTTTCTGTTCAATTATTATTTTATATATGAATGTTTCTGTTCAATTATTATTTTATATATGAATGTTTCTGTTCAATTATTATTTTATATATGAATGTTTCTGTTCAATTATTATTTTATATATGAATGTTTCTGTTCAGTGCCTGAGAAGATTCTGTTGTGAAAATATAAAAACCAGTCTGTCCCATCCATCCATCCATTTTCTTCCGCTTATCCGGGGTCGGGTCGCGGGGGTAGCAGCCTAAGTAGGGAGGCCCAGACTTCCCTCTCCCCAGCCACTTGGAGCAGCTCCTCCGGGGGAATCCCAAGGCGTTCCCAGGCCAGCCGAGAAACATAGTCCCTCCAGCGTGTCCTGGGTCTTCCTCTGGGTCTCCTCCCGGTGGGACATGCCCGGAACACCTCACCAGGGAGGCGTCCAGGAGGCATCCTAACCAGATGCCCGAGCCACCTCAACTGGCTCCTCTCGATGTGGAGAAGCAGCGGCTCTACTCCGAGTCCCTCCCGGATGACTGAGCTGTCCCAAACTCATTTCATCAAAATGTTATTCTGTCTCTGTCCTCATTTGTCTCTCGCTGTGATGTCATATAATCTGTCAACTCAAGCAGGAAGCTGTGGTTGAAAAAAACTAAGAATGAATTCAAAACCAAACACGAGAGCAACCAGGAGACCTTACTGTCTCTCCTCAGACCTGTCTATAAACCAGGACCTGCCGTTCTGCTCTCTCGTCAAAGCGTTCAACAACCTAGCTCCATCTTATATTACAGATTTTAAACTTGGTTTAAAATCAATAAATTATCATTAAATCTAGATAAAACTAATTACATGATATTCAGTAATAAAAAGAAAACTGTTGATGTTCCACTCAAAATTGAGGATGTTGAGATTTGTAGAGTGAGTGAGGTGAAGTTTTTGGGTGTTATCATTGATGACAAACTGACATGGAAACAACACATAAATTCTGTAAGAATAAAAATAGCTAAATCGATTGCAGTACTGTACAAAGTCAGAGACCTATTGAATGATAAAGCTCTGTATTTGTTGTATAACACAATCATTGTTCCACACTTAATCTATTGTATTGATGTTTGGGGGAATGCGTGTAAAACAATCACAAAGCCTATTTTTGTATTACAGAAAAGAGCTGTAAGAATTATCACTAGAAAACATTACCGTCATCCATCAAGTACATTATTTTATCAACTGAAGTTATTGAAGTTCCATGATTTGGTAGACTATAATATTTTATCAGTTATGTATAGGGCTCAAAATAATGCATTACCTTTAAATATCCAAATGCATTTTGTTAAAAGACAAAGTTGTTATAATCTTAAGGGGACAGAGATGTTTGTAAAACCACAATTCAGAACTAGTTTGAAGGGACGTTCTACCTCAATCCAGGGAATTAGATTATGGAATGGCTTGGAGAATGTAGTTAAAAATGCCAAGTCAATGTTTACATTTAAGAAAATGATCAAAACGAATGTGTTAAAAAATATATATGAAATAGCGTAATGTGTATTGTATTAGTTAGAAAATTAGAAAGAGTTAGTCATTTTGTACTGTTGGTTGAAGATTATTATTGTTTAATCTGATTGTTGGAAAAAAGGGGCAGATATAATAAGATTTATTCTTCTTTCTGCTACCTTTCATTTTTTTTATATTTTGTACATTATCATTTATGGGATTGTCTTGTATTGTTTCTTTTGTAAAAAAAACTGAACAAATTTAATAAACATAAACAGATCTTATTGTTCCATATTTTCCTAACAGAGCACTTCTCTCTCAGACTGCAGGTTTACTTGTGGTTCCTAGAGTTTCCAGCAGCAGAATGGAGGAAGATGTTTCAGTTGTCAGGCTCCTCTCTTGTGGAACCAACTTCCAGTTTGTGTCCATGAGGCTGACACATTGTCCAGTTTGAAGACTGGGATTAACACTTTACTTTTTCATAAATCCTATAGTTAGTGTTGTCTTGTTCTGCTGCTATAGACTTAAAAACTATAGACTACTAGACTACTAGAGGACAAACTGACCTCATTTTTAAGATGGAGCTAGGTTGTTGAGAGCTTTGTAAATTAGAAGTAAGATTTTGAAATCAACTCTGGATTTGACAGGGAGCCAATGGAGAGAAGATAAAACTGGAGAGATATGATCTCTCCCAGTAACTCCAGTTAAGACTCTGGCAGCAGCATTTTGGATTAAGTGAAGACTTTTTAAAGAACTATTTGGACACCCAGATAACAAAACCATTAATATTAGTTGCAGTTAGCAGTCATCATTGCAGTATTAATATTTGGAACAAATAAAAATCTCCTTTAAAAGTACAAAAAAAAAACCTGTGTACTTAACAGAGTTAGTGTACAGCAGTACTTTACAGTTCATCAGTAGATATTTTATGAACGTGTCGTACCTGCAGCAGCTCTGTTTGTCTCAACGTAGCTCTGACGTTAGCACATTACCCAGCAGGCTGTGCGGCCGGAGCAACAGTCCATCAAAGTTTCAACGTTCGAACCCAGTTCGACAGGTCCAGTTCTCCAGAACCGGGTTTAAGTCTTTAGTCCGTTGCTCGAAGCTCGACGCTGTTAAAAACCAGAACTAACTGCGACCCACCGTTCACTTGTTCAGATCTGCGCCTTTTTTTTTCTGCTTTAAGATTCATTTCCGTTTTTTTTTTTTTTCTTGGTTTCATTTTTGGCGGTTGGCAAACAACTGAAAGGTGCATTACCGCCACCTACTGGTGTGGAGTATGGACTGGATCAACGCTCAAAATAAATAAATACAGAAATAAAATGAAATAATAAAATAAAAACTACATTATTTCAAATAATCGAGTTTGTTTCAAGTAATGTATTATGGCTTGGGTACTTTCAGATTCTGAATAGTTCTTTAATAAGTCTCTAAAATCTAATATTATTTTCATTTCAGTGAGTCTGTTATCAGTTGATTTCTTTCAATTCTGTATTGTTGGCAATGTATTAACACATGTTCTCCTCAACCTCACCACAGTACTCACATTTTCCTGTATCATGTTTTCCTATAATGAATAACGTTTTATTTAATCCAGTCCAAATCTAAGGCGTGATATAACGGTTTCCTCCCTTCTGTTTCTTCCAGCGCTCCTCATGTCTCCCGTTTTCCTTTGAATACTATAAAACCATCAACCTCTTCTTTCTTCCTCCCACTGTTTTTGCCATTTTCCTCTCATTTTAAGTTTTATAATGTTTTTTAATTCTGATTTACTGAAGTTTGTTTCTATTTTGACTACAGTACTGTACATTGTTTTTGGTAGCATGTTTTGCTATTTTGTCTGCTTTTTCATTTCCAGTTATTCCGATATGTGCTGGTATCCATAAAAAAATCACAACCAGTCCCATCATTTTTATCCTGTAAAGTGTTTATTGTATTTCTACTAATATATCTGGCCTACTTTCTGAACTATTATTTTTTAAACTGATTAATGAAGAACTGGAATCCGAACAAATTATCGATCGGAGTGGTTTATTATCCTCAATCCATTGAACAGTTAGTAATATTGCAATCATTTCTCCCGTGTATGCTGATAATTTATCATTTATTCTTTTCCCTACTTTCACTCCAAACTCTATATGATGAATGCTACCCCGACTCGATCTATTGTATCCTTCGAAGCATCTGTATATAGTTTTACATAACCATAATATTGGTTAATATATTCTATACTGTACATGTATTTGAGTTTATACAATGTTTATTTCCTTTTTTTCCTAATAATTTCAGATCTACTGATGGTTCTGTGAATAGCCATGAATGCAGGATTGGTATTGGCACTGTTGGACTGATATTCATGTTATTGATTTGAATTTCTCTTGTTTTCTGATTTATGATCCAACCAAAATCTTTTGCTTCTTTTTTACCCTTTTCCCAGCATGGTTGTAATACTTCATGAGTTGGATGATTTTGCTCATGACCTTTTAGATTAACCCAATAATTTAATGCTAACTGTTCTCTTCTGATGTTTAGGTGGTTCTCCCATTTCTATCAGTATTGCTCCTGTTGGTGTTGTTTTAAATGCTCCTGTTATAATTCTCAAAGCTCAATATTGAATATTATCTAATTTCCGGTTTTTATTTATTTATTTATTTTTAGACAAAACTATTGTAAAAACGACACGATCACAGTAACAGACTTGTACTCGTAGATGTACACGCCGGCGTACATAACAGCACACGTTGTTGGTGGAGTCTACACGGGATTTAAGAAGACTCGTATAGCAAATGTTCCACAGAACAGGGTTGATCTGAAGCTTCTGCCATTTAATGCGGGGTTCCCACCAAACGCATCAAAACGCTCCCAACGCACCGTGTTTGCTGCTTGTCAACAGATATGTTCACATCGAACGCGTCTGAAGACGCACAGTGGGAGGAGCGTCTTGGTCCTTTTCTGGTCGGGTTTGTTTTGTTTTCTGTACACCGGGCAGATAAAATCATAACAGCTGAGCTCCTCTCTCCCTGCTCATCACCGGGTCACACACCGGGGACAAGAAAACGAGCGGACCCAAAGAGACCGCCAGAACCAGTGTTTTCTCAGATGAATCGTGTTTTTTCTTTCTTTCATTATTCCTGAATGAAGAGTGTTAACTGCTGGTGCAGGACATTTAACCGTATCAATGTGTTTTATTCATGGTCCTGATCCGAATTATTTATTCAGAAAGCAATTTTTATAAATTATTTCCATTAAAGTATGCAACTATTCTTTTATAAATCTGGATTTTAAACTGGAAATTCTTGTATTACAGGTAGTCCCCGATTTACGAGCGAGATCCGTTACAACGAGGCGCTCGTAAACCGGAAATCTCGTAATTTGGAACGGCCGCCATTTCTCTCGTAAATCCGGAAATCCGCTCGTAAATTGGAACGGTTTTCGCTAGCGCGACTAAAAACACTCTATTTTCATCTAAAAACTACTTTTGAGTGCATAAAAATGATCGGAAACGTGTGTTTATATGCTTAACTAACTAACTGTGGTGAAAAAACACATGAAAACTCAGTATTTTTTTCGTTTTTTCCAAAAATTCGCAGCTCGTAAGTCTGGAACCTCGCAGATCAGAGCGCTCGTAAATCGGGGACTACCTGTACATGTAATATTCAATGTAGTGCATTCATTATCGCATCTAACTTTGTGCACAATTTATTTTAATCACTTTTCAATCACTTCTTGGTCTGCTGCCCTCATACATCTCCTCCTACATGTCTCTGTGTGAGTGCAGTTATAGCGTGCGCTCTCAGAACATGATTACCTGCAGTGTTCCCTCAGTGAGGACTGAACTAGACAAAAGGACCTTCTCCTACTCTGCTCCTGTTTCCTGGAATATCTTACAAAAATATCTGAAGATCTCAACCTTGACCTCTAAAGGATTTTTAACATCTGCTAAGTTCATGGCAAAAACCAACGCAGGCATGTTCCTGTCTTTAGTTTTCTACACCGCCTTATAATGTAGCTTGATTTTATTTCATTTTCTATCACTGCTTTTATTTACTTTTTATTTTATACCATCTTATGGTTGTTTATTGTTGTCTGTGCCTCATCTGTGTCCTCGAGGTTCAGTGAGACTAACCTGTAGAAATAAAAGTTGAATGAAGAAAGAACCATGACAGAGTGGAACATTCAAGCTTTAATTTGATGATGATAATTTAAAGATAGTAAAAAAAAAAACTGAACATTATGCTGAACTGAAATATTTCTCTGAGTTTAATGAATCTTTGTAAAATGTGTTTCACTTTCTGAAGTGATTGACAAAAGTCGTGAACTTTCTCCTCAAAAGGACGTCTGAGGCTTCACACGCTCAGCCTCGTCACAGGGAGGCCTATAGGACAAACAGGAAGTATCTCGTTCTTTTTTAATGCAGCGTTTGTGTCTGCCTGAGAGAAGCTCTGCTGATCTGAGGAGGAAGAAGATCAGCAGAGACTTACAGTGTGCGCTCTCAGGATATGATTACCTGCAGTGTTCCATCAGTGAGAACTGAACTAGACAAAAGGACCTTCTCCTACTCCGCTCCTGTTTCCTGGAATATCTTACAAAAAGATCTGAAGATCTCGACCTTGACCTCTCTAAATGGTTTTAAGAATCTGTTGGAATCCTGGCAAAAAACAATGCAGACATGTTCCTGTTTTTGATTTTATACATCTACCTTATAATGTTTTGCTAGTGTAGCAGTATAGAAATATACCTGGCTAGGGAAATGTCACTTCCTGTTTGATAAGTGGGTGGAGTATAAAAGGAGGCAGCAATGCCTGTTCTGGCACTTGGTTTCTTCTTCACGCTCCCACTACGTGGCTCACAACCTGTGTGGGGTTTGGTTGTCGTGAGCAGCAGATCGTGTTAAGCGTACTGTTCTGGCTTTCGTGTTATGAAGACCAAGCTTGTTGCTGCTTCCTCCTCCTCCTGTGCGTGTGTCTGCATGTTTGTCAGCAGGTCCTTTTGCTGAAGTTGGGACCACTACTGTTTTGTCTCCACTGAAATCACCATTGTTCTGGCTCCAGGGGGACCATTGCTGTTTGGGTTCTCCAGACTACTGCATTTGACCATCTTCAGATGTCTGTGGCTGCTTCACTGGACTTCTCAACAACAAATTGTTTGGGGCGCGGTCCCTGAACACATGTCAGTGGTGTAGGTAATTAGCCACACACCTGGGTCTGGACTAGAATTTTAATTATTTAATCTTTTTACAGAGTATTTTAAAAGTATTTATAAATATAAATGGACACTAATAAACTGTTTTTTTTTTATTTGTAAACGTGTCTCAGATGTTCTTAATATTTTCCTAAGGTCTATGAACCGGTGTGCCTTGTAAATTGCATAATTTTAATGAGAACCACTCGGTACCGCCACATTTTGGCGTTGTTGGTAGGGTCCTGTGTATGTATATATACATAGTACTTTTGTGAACATCTGAGACAGGTATTCTTTTGCTTTTATAATTGTATATTTTTCTTGTGTTAACTGTGTTTTTTTTTGTGCAGATTGGACTGCCTGGAGTCAGAGCAGCAGTGGTTCCATGCAGACCTTCACCAGTGTTTGGTGAGGTGTTCAGTTTTAACCTCAGGGTGCTTTCTGCAATGTAGTAATCACAGGTAGCAGAGTAAGCTTGTGGAAATCATGGAGGAAGAAATAAAGGAACTCGGCGTTAGTGGCAAGTTTTTTTTTTTTAAAGGCTGATAATGAGCAGTTACGACATGGACAGACTGGCCCAAGTGCTCAGCTGTCCACCTCTCCATCATTACCTGATGCCCCTTTCACGCCTAGTCTCTCTGTATTAGAGAGATTAATTTTTGTGCCTAGAGATGGGACGTGTCCATCTTTAGAGAAAGGATGGGTATAGGGTTGAACGAGTGGATGAAGTGTGGATGAGAGCCCGAGAGGCCGGGTATGAAATTGAAATCAAGTATTGCTCTAGTGCAGAAACAGAGATACTTGAAATTTTATTGTTGTTCAGAGTTGTATGTTGCTCTTCAGGAGGCATACTTTTCCAGAGAACAGCCAGAGGGAGAAAGAGTCTTCAGGAGCTCTCCCTCACATTGATGGGTCTTATAGACAGGGGTACAGCCGACGTGCCCGTCAGTGTTGGATCAACTGAGGTGGTGTCATACCCCTGCACAGTTGTGGACACACTGAATGCTGTTAATGTTCTTGGTCTCCCTTCAGGGGTTTCTGAGATTTCAACTTTGTTTAGACTTTGGAATTGACATCAGTTTTGAATTTTTGAACCTGCCATCGTCTGGTTGACGATTCAAAAAGGTGGGGTAGACTGTAGCAGTATAGAAATATACCTGGCTAGGGAAATGTCACTTCCTGATATACCTGGCTAGGGAAATGTCACTTCCTGTTGGATAAGTGGGTGGAGTATAAAAGGAGGCAGCAATGCCTGTTCTGGCACTTGGTTTCTTCTTCACGCTCCCACTACGTGGCTCACAACCTGTGTGGGGTTTGGTTGTCGTGAGCAACAGATCGTGTTAAGCGTGCTGTTCTGGCTTTCGTGTTTTGAAGACCAAGCTTGTTGCTTCTTCCTCCTCATCCTGTGCATGTGTCTGCATGTTTGTCAGCAGGTCCTTTTGCTGAAGTTGGGACCACTACTGTTTTGTCTCCACTGAAATCACCATTGTTCTGGCTCCAGGGGGACCATTGCTGTTTGGGTTCTCCAGACTACTGCATTTGACCATCTTCAGATGTCTGTGGCTGCTTCACTGGACTTCTCAACAACAAATTGTTTGGGACGCGGTCCCTGAACACATGTCAGTGGTGTGGGTATTAGCCACATACCTGGGTCTGGACTAGAACTTTAATTATTTAATCTTTTTACATCTTTTTACAAAGTATTTTAAAAGTATTTATAAATACAAATGGACACTAATAAACTGTTTTTTTTAATTATTTGTAAACGTGTCTCAGATGTTCTAAACATTTTCCTAAGGTCTATGAACCGGTGTGCCTTGTAAATTGCATAATTTTAATGAGAACCACTCGGTACCACCACACTAGTTTTTGATACTTTGTTAAAAAAAAAATCTGTATTTCTCTCTTATGTTTTTTCTATTGTTTAATGTAATTGTATCATTGCTGTTCATCATTCTTTAGTTTGTAGCAGGTCTCTCTTGTAAATGAGTCCACGAGGCTCAATGAGATTTACCTGACTAAATAAAGGTTGGATGAATGACTTCAGCTCCTTCAGCAGCTTCTGATCCACAGCTGCCTCCAGACTGAGCAGAGGGGTCCGAACCCGAGACGAGACCCGCTTCTTCAACAACAACACAAACTCCGTCTCTCCTGCAGGGCTGGTGCAGGATGTCTCTTGTTGTCTCTTGATGTCTCAGCATGTCTCAGTGTCTGTCTTGGTACGTCCAGACCGAACAGCGTTTCAACTTCCAAAAAGCTTGTCACGCACGCAAGTGGACGCACTTGGTGTCCAGACCAGAACGCCAGAACGCGAAACTGCTGTGGGGTGTGTGGGAGGAGCTTACCGGTATACAGAGTCCTCACTGCACTCCGCCAGGCGAGGAGGTTTTTATTTCTGTCTCTGTGGAGCAGACTTGACTGGTCGTGAAGGAACTTGTCGCGAACACACAGCTACAATGAGTTTCTCTTCCATAGTCCATGACTCCGCGGGTTTTTTCTGTGTCCCACAAACAATACGTCACATAGTTGCGCAATCGTTTCCGCGTCACATAGGGACTCTCCCCCTCTCCCCCTGACCCCCTCTCTTCTCCCCCCGACTCTCCCTGATCAACCAATCAGGGAGAGTTGAACGGCGTTTGAACGTTTGAACCGCAAAATCTTCAGCTAGATCAACGTGTGCTTTGGAGGCTGACGCGGGTTCACGTGCACGGAAAAACGCTTTCCATCACGCTCAACACGCACGCGACGTGACGCCCGACGCCAAGACGCAGCTGGAAGCGCGTCCCCCATTGACTTTGCATGTAAGCTGGACGCTCCTGCCGTTGAAACGCTGTTAGGTGTGAATGCACCATCAGTGTCTTCCACTGTCTCCACGTGTCTCTCAACATGTCTCCACGTGTCTCTCAACACGTCTCTGTGTCTCTCAACACGTCTCTGTGTCTCTAGCGGCGGCGGCGGTACAGGATGTCCCAGCTTTTTCTCCACTTCAGCGCCTGCAGCTGATTGGCTGTCAGCTCTGGGGTGCCGTAGGTCAAAGGGCAGAACGTCCAATAAGACAGGAAGATGGACAACAGGACAGCCGACGTGCACACAGAGAGCGCACGTCGGTGTGTCCCACTGCTGCAGACAAGCACACACACAAATTAACTGTTTGACTCCTGACGAGCCCCCACGAAGACCCCAGACATGTTTCTGCTGGTTGTTGTTGGTGTGTGTGTACCTGAGCAGGTGTGTGTGCACGTGCTCCAGCAGAGCAGGGCTCAGCAGGTACAGGTAACACAGGGCGGGCAGGTAGTGATACAGGAAGAGAGTTCTGTCCATCAGCAGGAAGGGAACGAAGTTCACCGACCAGCCGCCGACACACACGCAGCCCAGAAGCACAAACTGCTGCCACACACCTGAAAACACACACACACACACACACACACACGGGGTCAGCACGGACCAGAACCAGCTGTGACACCAGAACCAGCTGTGACACCAGAACCTCAGAGCCTCTACCGTCAGGAAGGTCTTTGAAGCCCCGCCTCCTCCTCAGCAGGTACACAGCTGCCAGCAGCTGATAGGCCAGCAGGCTGAGGTGGGCGGCGCCCCACGACAGAGGGTTACCAATCAGGTGGATCTGAGCCTGGAACACAAGAGCCAATCAGAGAGCAGAACTGGATTCTGTGTGTGTGTGTGTGTGTGTTTGTTACGTTGGTGTCAGCATGCAGCCAGTAAGCGATGTTCGTTTCCATGGTGATCCACTCAAAGGGGGCGGAGCTGTATTTGTGCTCAGACACTTCCTGCTTCATTGTCAGCATCTTTTGCTGAAGCGACATCACATCATGACATCACATGATGACATCACATGATGACATCATGTGATGACATCACGTGATGACATCACATGATGACATCACATGATGACATCATCAGAGCATCTCATTACTGATTGGTTGATGAGTTGATGGTGTGTTCTACCTGCAGCTCCACAAACTTTGCCCAGAAAGACATTTTCCTGTCGACGTCGATTAGAGTTGGAGAGTGAAGCTCCGCCTCCCGCTCCTTCTGCTCCTGACCTGCAGGTGATGCATCATGGGATACCATGATGTCACAACATTCAGCTCAACTAACCTCAGCGAAAAACTCAGCAGACAGACAGAAAGAGGAGCAGACAGACAGGCAGGAGGTGAAGACAGGAGGTGAAGACAGACAGACAGGAGGAGCAGACAGACAGACAGGAGGTGAAGACAGACAGACAGGAGGTGAAGACAGACAGACAGGAGGTGAAGACAGACAGACAGGAGGTGAAGACAGACAGGAGGAGCAGACAGACAGGAGGTGCAGACAGACAGGAGGTGAAGACAGACAGGAGGAGCAGACAGACAGGAGGTGCAGACAGACAGGAGGTGCAGACAGACAGGAGGTGCAGACAGACAGGAGGAGCAGACAGACAGGAGGAGCAGACAGACAGGAGGAGCAGACAGACAGGAGGTGCAGACAGACAGGAGGTGCAGACAGACAGGAGGTGCAGACAGACAGGAGGTGAAGACAGACAGGAGGAGCAGACAGACAGGAGGTGCAGACAGACAGGAGGTGCAGACAGACAGGAGGTGAAGACAGACAGGAGGAGCAGACAGACAGGAGGTGCAGACAGACAGGAGGTGCAGACAGACAGGAGGAGCAGACAGACAGGTCGTACTGGTTCCATATCTGTGTTCCTCCACGGTCCAGTCCAAACTGCTGCTGTGAGACTTCAGGTGTTTTTCTGCTACGACCTCCAGCTGACGGAACCCCCAGTCTGGAAGAGACGCACCGCTCAGCTGCACACACACACACATCCACGTGTTAATAGTGAACTTCCTCGTGAGGTCACTTCCTGTCGGGTCACTTCCTGTCGGGTCACTTCGTGTCGGGTCACTTCCTGTCGGGTCAGTTCATGTCGGGTCACTTCCTGTCGGGTCACTTCCTGTCGGGTCACTTCGTGTCAGGTCACTTCCGGTCGGGTCAGTTCGTGTCGGGTCAGTTCGTGTCGGGTCACTTCCTGTCGGGTCACTTCCTGTCGGGTCACTTCGTGTCAGGTCACTTCCTGTCGGGTCAGTTCATGTCGGGTCAGTTCGTGTCTGTGCACTTCCTGTCGGGTCAGTTCGTGTCGGGTCAGTTCGTGTCGGGTCACTTCCTGTCGGGTCAGTTCATGTCGGGTCACTTCCTGTCGGGTCACTTCCTGTCGGGTCACTTTGTGTCAGGTCACTTCCGGTCGGGTCAGTTCGTGTCGGGTCAGTTCGTGTCGGGTTACTTCCTGTCGGGTCAGTTCGTGTCGGGTCAGTTCGTGTCTGTGCACTTCCTGTCGGGTCAGTTCGTGTCGGGTCAGTTCGTGTCGGGTCACTTCCTGTCGGGTCACTTCCTGTCGGGTCACTTCCTGTCGGGTCAGTTCGTGTCGGGTCACTTCCTGTGAGACCTTCAGAACAGCTGACGTGTTGACATGAACTAGTCGAATTTCAGACAGGATCGTCTTCCACACTTCTGACTCCGCCTCCCTGTGTGGGATGTCCTGAACAAACAAACAAACAAACAAACAAACAAACAAACAAACAACTTTTTAGTAAACAGATGGATCCAGAACCAGATTCAGAGATCAGCTGGACTCACCACCCTCCACAGGTTCTGGGCCGGCATGGAGACGTTGAAGTCCACGTACCCGGACACCTCCTGCGCGTGAGGACTCATGGGTGCTGCCACGTCGTGACTGCGGCACACGACAGGAAGAGGAGAAGAAGAAATCAGCTGTTTCTGCCTTGGATAGAGTCGCAATAACAAGATGCACCTAGAAAACTACAAATCCCAGAGTGCATTTCACCTACAAATCCACGGCTGGAATTCTGATTCTGTACCGCTGAACCACCCGACTCAACAGGAAATATGACAACACATCAGGTGAGATGTTTACCTGTTGAGGAAGCGCGAGGTCATCCCGTGAACCAGCTGGATGACATCACCATGACGGACAGGTCGGGGGGGCGTGTCCACCACCAGATCCTGTCTGCACCAGAGACCAAACACCTGTGAGACCAGAACTACGACTCCCAGCAGGCCCCAGGACGAGCAGGTGACCTACCTGCCCGGGTGTTTGATGATCCACCAGTTGTTGACGTCTTTGAAGGGATAACAGGTGACCTGCTGCTGGTGTGAGCTGCCCCGCCCATTTTCATACCTGAACACAGCAAGTTATGAAACACGGTCTACCTCGAAGGTCTCTGATTGGCTGAGGGTCACGGTGAGGTGGCAGCACCTGATTGGGTAGTTGGCTTTGTGAGAGTGAAGCCAGCAGGAGACTGTCTGGGAGGCGGAGCTTCTTAAAGTCACCTGGCTGCCATAAGCAACTTCCAGAGGCTGACCCTGAGTGATCCTGGAGAGACCCCCCTAAAATAATCAATCAGTCAATCAATCATTGATCACAGCAGCATCCTGAAGAACATTTGAACCTGCTGAAGAACCTGTAGAACCACCTGTACAGGTCCACATGTCCTGCAGGAAGGTTCTGTGTGGGCGTGGCTACCTGCAGACTGGCTTGGAAGGCGGAGCTCATCAGCTGATCATGTGGTCCACTGCGGTTCAGGAGACTCAGGTGAATGTAGAACCAGAAGACGTAGAGCAGAACTGGAACCAGCACCAGACACACAACTCTGCACACACACTGGACACACACACTCAGCTGCAACAGAACGGGTTCTGTCAGTAAGAACCGGGTCACAGAATCTTCCAGAAACACACAGCACTCACATGACTGACAGCTCGGTCTCCAATCAGGTTCCAGGTGTGCACAGAGGCCACGCCCACCAGCAGCAGGTAGGAGAACACAGCCATGTACTTCACCCTGACAGCACATGTTAAAAACATGTTAAAACATGTTAAAAACATGTAAAACATGTTAACAACATGTTAAAAACATGTTAAAAACATGTTAACAACATGTTAAAACATTATGTTAAAAACATGTGAAACCGTGTTAAAACATGTTTAAAACATGTTAAAACATGTTTAAAACATGTTAAAACATGTTAAAAACTTGTTAAACATGTTAAAACATGTTATGTTAAAAACATGTTAAAACATGTTTAAAACATGTTCAAACATGTTCAAACATGTTATGTTAAAACATTGTTTAAACATGTTTTAACATGTTAAAACATGTTTAAAACATGTTCAAACATGTTATGTTAAAACATGTTAAAACATGTTTAAAACAAGTTAAAACATGTTAAAAAACAAGTTAAAACATGTTAAAAACACGTTAAAACATGTTTAAAACACGTTCAAACATGTTCAAACATGTTATGTTAAAACATTGTTTAACCCTTGTGCGCGCCTATGTTACGATCGGGGCAGGGGTCTCCCAGACCCCTCCCACTCCACACAACAACGTGAACGATCCGTCTGCTGCGATCGTAGTTGAGAAGCGGTGGAAGGGGTGGGGGTCTCACGGACCCTAACCCACTGCAACGTGAACTGCCCATCTGCTGCGATTGTGTGTGTGTACGTACGTGCGTGTGTGTACGTGTGTGTGTGCATGTGTGTTCGTGTGTGCGTGCGTGAGCTCTTCACACTTCCCCAGCTCTCGTCCGCGACAACTTATTAGCGGAAACTCTCCGCGAAGAACGAGATCGGTCCGCAGTCGTCGTGGCGACGCTTCGTTCGACATCCGTCTCTCCTCCTCCTCCTCCTCCTCCTCCTCCTCCTCCTCCTCCATCATCATCATCTCCTCCATCACTTCCTCCTCCTTCTCCTTCTCCTCCTCCATCACTTCCTCCTCTATCTCCTCCATCTCCTCTTCCTCCTCTTTCTCCTCCATCTCCTCTTCCTCCTCTTTCTCCTCTATCTCCTCTTCCTCCTCTTCCGCTTCTCGCACACTCAGGACAGAAAGGGAGCGCGCATCGCCCGCACACGTGCAATCCGCATTCGCTACAGCGCACGCGCGTCTTGGCGTCTCTGCTCCGGGGACAAACTCCGCAACGCTTTCTGACGTCTCCTCCTTCGCTTCCTCTTCCTCTTCCTCTTCCCGGAGGTCTGTTGCTGCAACCTCCGCCAGCTACGACACGTTCGGGACGAGCTATTCCTGCTGCGGCAGCGGCGGTAGCGGTAGCAGAAGCAGCAGCAGCAGCAGCAGCAGCGGACGACGACAGTTCGCGAGCGAGAGCGAGACCCAGGCGCTCCAGGAAGATCCTGCGTCTGGCGCGCTTGCCGCGCATCCAGTCGGGGCGCATCTCGCGCCACAGCACGTAGGCGTTATAGGCGGACACGTCCACCATGTTGTGGAAGAGCGCCACGGGCCAGCGCGCGGTCCTGCGGCGGCAGCTGTAGGTCGCCAGCACCTTGTCCAGGTTGTCGACGCCGCCCTTGGTCGCGTTGTACTCGAGCAGAGCGAGCGGCTTGCGGTCGGCGCGCAGTTCGCTCACGGCCGGGCGTAAAAGGTGCGGCGCTGTGGCGAGCAAGGTCACGCAACGGCTTCTTCTGCTGCTGCTGCGTCTTCCTCCTCCACCACCAACAGTACTACCACCAACATCTCCTCCTCCTCCTCCTCCTCCTCCTCCTCCTCCTCCTCCTC
>JBBPBX010012791.1:15000-18119 GCA_038048925.1 Garcialebias charrua | reverse complement strand
CCACCACCACCACCACCACCACCTCCTCGTTTTGAGGGCGCGGCGTAGGAGACGAGCACGGCGGGAACCGGCTCCGGGGCGAAGGCGAAAAGCGTGGACGACGGTTCCCGGTCGCGCGCGTCCGTCAGGGCGCGCGGGACGTCGACGCGCCCGGCGCGCACGGTGCCCAGCAGCGCTACGCCGCTCCGCTCTCGCATCAGCCGTGCGGCCAGCGCGTACGAAGTGAAGAAGTTGTCCGTGGTGACGACGGTGCCGGAGCGCAGGCCCTCCGCGACGTCCATCACGACGCGCGCCGCCAGGTCCCTCTCCGGCGGCGCCTTCTTGTCGCGCTTGCCCAGGTACACGCGCATCTTCCACGCGTAGCTGGAACGCGCGTCGCACGCCACCCACAGCTTGAGTCCGTACTTGGCCGGCTTGCCCGGCATGTACTGGCGGAAGGCGCAACGTCCTGTAAAAAAAAAAGAAAAAATAATAATAAATATAATAATAATAATAATAATAATAATAATAAATAAGTAAATAAAAAAGAGAGATAGAGAGAAAGAAGAAAAGAAATAAACAAAACAATAATATATGTAGAGAAAAAGACGTCCTAGGGAAGGAAGAGGGGGGGGGAACAACAACAACAAACAAACAAAAAATAATAATAAATATAATAATAATAATAATAAATAAATAAGTAAATAAAAAAGAGAGATAGAGAGAAAGAAGAAAAGAAATAAACAAAACAATAATATATGTAGAGAAAAAGACGTCCTAGGGAAGGAAGAGGGGGGGGGAACAACAACAACAAACAAACAAAAAATAATAATAAATATAATAATAATAATAATAAATAAATAAGTAAATAAAAAAGAGAGATAGAGAGAAAGAAGAAAAGAAATAAACAAAACAATAATATATGTAGAGAAAAAGACAACGTGGTAACAACGCTAGTCGCACGCACGCACGCACGCACGCTCACCTTTGAACGGAACCAGGCGCTCGTCTACCGTGACCGCGCTGCCAGGATCGTACATGAGCGGCAAGCGCGAGGTCCACGCGTCCCACGCCTCTTGGATCGGTGCCAGCTTGCCTCCTCCTCCTCCTCCTCTCTCGCGCCTCGTCTCGCGGTCGTCGAAGCGCAGCGCCGCGGAGTACGCGCGGAACGTGCCGAGCGGCATGGTGGCTCGAAACGCCGCGCGCCCGGTCTCGGGATGCCACAGGCTCTCGCACGCTTCGCTCCGAGACCTGTACACTCCCGCGAGCAGCAGCAACCCCACGTAGGCCCGGAGGTCCTCGCGACGCATGGGGCGCCAGCGCGCGCGCTTCCGCCGGCTAGCGTCCAGGTTGGTCATGTCCACCACCAACTCCTCGAGCCGAGCGTCGAAGAAAAGCGCGAACGCCGCGAGTAAGCCCGCTTTCTCTTTCTCCTCCTCCTCCTCCTCATCATCAGCATCATCATCATCATCGTCCTCATCGTTGTTGTTGTTGTTGTTGTTGTTGTTGTTGTTGTTGTTGTTCCCCCCCTCTTCCTCTTCATCATTCTCCTCATCGTTCTCCGCTACACCGTCAGCGCGATTGCGGAGACGTCGCCGTCTCCTCAGTAGAAGCTGCTCTTTAATAAGCCGTTGCATCAGCTCGCGCGCTGACGCCGAGGGAGCCCCGACCCACGTTGTTGTTGTTGTCATCGGCGGCGGCGGTTGTGCGTCGACCGTGGTCGAGTTGGGGCAACGACGGTGCCAAACGACGGAACTGCTCCACGAGGAGGGATACACGTCTTCTTCTTCTTCATCATCTTCATCATCGTCTTCTTCTTCTTCTTCTTCTTCTTCTTCTTCTTCTTCTTCTTCTTCTTCTTCTTCTTCTTCTTCTTCTTCTTCTTCTTCTTCTTCTTCTTCATCATCATCATCATCGTCTTCTTCATCTTCATCATCTTCTTCTTCATCTTCGTCCTCCACCACCGCGGAAGCTTCGTTCAGGTCGCGATGACGACGACGGGGTCTGTTCTCTCGCTCTTCCTCCTCATCCTCCTCCTCCTCCTCCTCCTTCTCCTCATCAACATCATCGTCCTCGATGCCGGTAACCACATCGTCCTCCTCCGTTTCGCGCACGTACTCGCTCCGAGGTCCTCGACCCACGAAGCGCGTCAACACGCACACCAACGGACGTGACGTGGAGCGCACGCGCCATTCTGAAGTAGAGCGGTGACGCTCGGTTGCGGCGGCGGCGGCTTCGAGCATACTTGTTGTTGTTGTTGTTGTTGTTGTTGTTTTCGTTTGTTTTTGTTGAAAGCTACAGCCTTGTACCTGCCTGTATAGGAGAGAGGAGAAGGTCAAGGACTCGTAGATATAACCTCACGGATCACAACTTTCCGGAGGTCTCACGTGTTTTTATTTATTTATTTTTTATTTATTTTAACTAATCGGTTTTTAAACGTTTGGCAGATCCTCACCTTTGAGAGAGAGGGGGGAAAAAAAATGATGTGAAACCTGGGATATGTTTTTTTTTTTTTTTTGAAGAACCTCTGTTTGAAAAAAAAATATATATATAAAAAAAAATAAACGATTTCTTCTCGTCGCAACTGTTCTCTCGTCTGTTAACGCTGAGATCTAAGATGAGAGAAGCGGGCTGTGTGAAGTTTTTTGGGTCGTCTAAAAACGAAAGCTGTCTGTGTCCTGTCTAACGGAGATCTCAAAGACTATACGCAAAGACTGAAAAAGAAGAAGCGTGCGCTTTTCTGACAGATTCTATCGAGACGTTTGCTGTGTTAATAGTTCTCTGTCTGACCGATGGGAGAAGAAGATGAAGAAGAAGATGACGATCGAGTGTGAGGGGGGCTAGGGTTGCCAACTCCTTGATAAATAAAATAAGGGACACCTCTCGGCAGGGCTGGTCACCCCATTTACAACACACACACACACACACACACACACACACACACACGCACGCACGCACGCACGCACACACGCACGCACGCACGCACGCACGCACGCACAAAACACCCTGCCTGCCCCCTCCTCACTTTGAAATCGACCTGAATTCATTCGGATACGTGTTTTTGAATTATAAAAATATGTATAAACAAATTATTACACAACTAACCATTTATTTTTAGTGCAAATGTTGTTGGTGGTGGT
>JBBPBX010012791.1:0-12500 GCA_038048925.1 Garcialebias charrua | reverse complement strand
ATGTTATTGTATTGTGTGATTGAGTTATGTTGTTGTGTGATTGTGTTGTCATGTTGTTGTGTGATTGTGTTGTCATGTTATTGTATTGTGTTGTCATGTTTCAAATCCTGTTTAAAGACTCACTACAATTCTGTTGCTTCCAACAACAGATGATCTGTGTTTGGTCGTTATATTTATGATCTGCAATGTTTTTATGTCAATAATCTGATTTTTTTTACTCCATTTTGTATGTTGCCTGTTGTTTGTTTGTTTGATTGTTTGTACAGCACTTTGGTTGGCCTTGTTGCTGTTTTAAGTGCTCTATAAATAAAGTGGTATGGTATTGTATTGTGTGATTGTGTTGTCATGTTATTGTACAGTATTGTGGGATTGTTTTGTCATGTTATGGTATTGTGTGATTGTGTTGTCATGTTATTGTATTGTGGTATTGTGTTGTCATGTTATGGTATTGTGGTATTGTGTTGTCATGTTATGGTATTGTGGTATTGTGTTGTCATGTTATGGTATTGTGTGATTGTGTTGTCGTGTTATTGTATTGTGTGATTGTGTTGTCATGTTGTTGTTTTGTTTGACTGTGTTGTCATGTTATTGCATTGTGTGATTGTGTTGTCATGTTATTGCATTGTGTGATTGTGTTGTCATGTTATTGTATTGTGTGATTGTGTTGTCATGTTATTGTATTGTGTGATTGTGTTGTCATGTTGTTGTGTGGTTGTGTTGTCATGTTATTGTTTTGTGTGATTGTGTTGTCATGTTATTGTATTGTGTGATTGTGTTGTCATGTTATTGTATTGTGTGATTGTGTTGTCATGTTATTGTATTGTGTGTTTGTGTTGTCATGTGGTTGTGTGGTTCTGTTGTCATGTTGTTTTGTGTGATTGTGTTGTCATGTTATTATATTGTGTGAATGTGTTGTCATGTTCTTGTATTGTGTGATTGTGTTGTCATGTTATTGTATTGTGTGATTGTGTTGTCATGATGTTGTGTGGTCATGTTGTTTTGTGTGATTGTGTTGTCATGTTCTTGTATTGTGTGATTGTGTTGTCATGTTGTTGTTTTGTTTGAATGTGTTGTCATGTTATTGCATTGTGTGATTGTGTTGTCATGTTATTGTATTGTGTGATTGTGTTGTCATGTTATTGTATTGTGTGATTGTGTTGTCATGTTGTTGTGTGGTTGTGTTGTCATGTTATTGTTTTGTGTGATTGTGTTGTCATGTTATTGTATTGTGTGATTGTGTTGTCATGTTATTGTATTGTGTGTTTGTGTTGTCATGTGGTTGTGTGGTTCTGTTGTCATGTTGTTTTGTGTGATTGTGTTGTCATGTTATTATATTGTGTGAATGTCTTGTCATGTTCTTGTATTGTGTGATTGTGTTGTCATGTTATTGTATAGTGAGATTGTGTTGTCATGTTGTTGTGTGGTTGTGTTGTCATGTTTTGTGTGATTGTGTTGTCATGTTATTGTATTGTGTGATTGTGTTGTCATGTTATTGTATTGTGTGATTGTGTTGTCATGTTATTGTATTGTGTGGTTGTGTTGTCATGTGGTTATGTGGTTCTGTTGTCATGCTGTTTTGTGTGATTGTGTTGTCATGTTATTATATTGTGTGAATGTGTTGTCATGTTCTTGTATTGTGTGATTGTGTTGTCATGTTGTTGTGTGGTTGTGTTGTCATGTTATTGTTTTTTGTGATTGTGTTGTCATGTTATTGTATTGTGTGATTGTGTTGTCATGTTATTGTATTGTGTGATTGTGTTGTCATGTTGTTGTGTGGTTGTGTTGTCATGTTATTGTTTTGTGTGATTGTGTTGTCATGTTATTGTATTGTGTGATTGTGTTGTCATGTGGTTGTGTGGTTGTGTTGTCATGTTGTTTTGTGTGATTGTGTTGTCATGTTGTTTTGTGTGAATGTGTTGTCATGTTCTTGTATTGTGTGATTGTGTTGTCATGTTATTGTATTGTGTGATTGTGTTGTCATGTTGTTGTGTGGTTGTGTTGTCATGTTGTTTTGTGTGATTGTGTTGTCATGTTGTTTTGTGTGATTGTGTTGTCATGTTCTTGTATTGTGTGATTGTGTTGTCATGTTATTGTATTGTGTGATTGTGTTGTCATGTTGTTTTGTGTGATTGTGTTGTCATGTTGTTTTGTGTGAATGTGTTGTCATGTTCTTGTATTGTGTGATTGTGTTGTCATGTTCTTGTATTGTGTGATTGTGTTGTCATGTTCTTGTATTGTGTGATTGTGTTGTCATGTTGTTGTGTGGTTGTGTTGTCATGTTGTTTTGTGTGATTGTGTTGTCATGTTCTTGTATTGTGTGATTGTGTTGTCATGTTATTGTATTGTGTGATTGTGTTGTCATGTTGTTTTGTGTGATTGTGCTGTCATGTTGTTTTGTGTGATTGTGTTGTCATGTTATTGTATTGTGTGGTTGTGTTGTCATGTGGTTGTGTGGTTCTGTTGTCATGTTGTTTTGTGTGATTGTGTTGTCATGTTATTATATTGTGTGAATGTCTTGTCATGTTCTTGTATTGTGTGATTGTGTTGTCATGTTATTGTATTGTGTGTTTGTGTTGTCATGTTGTTGTGTGGTTGTGTTGTCATGTTTTGTGTGATTGTGTTGTCATGTTATTGTATTGTGTGATTGTGTTGTCATGTTATTGTATTGTGTGATTGTGTTGTCATGTTATTGTATTGTGTGGTTGTGTTGTCATGTGGTTATGTGGTTCTGTTGTCATGCTGTTTTGTGTGATTGTGTTGTCATGTTATTATATTGTGTGAATGTGTTGTCATGTTCTTGTATTGTGTGATTGTGTTGTCATGTTATTATATTGTGTGAATGTGTTGTCATGTTCTTGTATTGTGTGATTGTGTTGTCATGTTATTGTATTGTGTGATTGTGTTGTCATGTTGTTGTGTGGTTGTGTTGTCATGTTGTTTTGTGTGATTGTGTTGTCATGTTCTTGTATTGTGTGATTGTGTTGTCATGTTGTTTTGTGTGATTGTGTTGTCATGTTGTTTTGTGTGAATGTGTTGTCATGTTCTTGTATTGTGTGAATGTGTTGTCATGTTCTTGTATTGTGTGATTGTGTTGTCATGTTCTTGTATTGTGTGATTGTGTTGTCATGTTGTTGTGTGATTGTGTTGTCATGTTGTTTTGTGTGATTGTGTTGTCATGTTCTTGTATTGTGTGATTGTGTTGTCATGTTATTGTATTGTGTGATTGTGTTGTCATGTTATTGTATTGTGTGGTTGTGTTGTCATGTGGTTATGTGGTTCTGTTGTCATGTTGTTTTGTGTGATTGTGTTGTCATGTTATTATATTGTGTGAATGTGTTGTCATGTTCTTGTATTGTGTGATTGTGTTGTCATGTTATTGTATTGTGTGATTGTGTTGTCATGTTGTTGTGTGGTTGTGTTGTCATGTTGTTTTGTGTGATTGTGTTGTCATGTTCTTGTATTGTGTGATTGTGTTGTCATGTTGTTTTGTGTGATTGTGTTGTCATGTTGTTTTGCGTGATTGTGTTGTCATGTTGTTTTGTGTGAATGTGTTGTCATGTTCTTGTATTGTGTGATTGTGTTGTCATGTTCTTGTATTGTGTGATTGTGTTGTCATGTTATTGTATTGTGTGATTGTGTTGTCATGTTGTTGTGTGATTGTGTTGTCATGTTGTTTTGTGTGATTGTGTTGTCATGTTCTTGTATTGTGTGATTGTGTTGTCATGTTATTGTATTGTGTGATTGTGTTGTCATGTTGTTTTGTGTGATTGTGCTGTCATGTGGTTTTGTGTGATTGTGTTGTCATGTTGTTTTGTGTGAATGTGTTGTCATGTTCTTGTATTGTGTGATTGTGTTTCATGTTATTGTATTGTGTGATTGTGTTGTCATGTTGTTGTGTGGTTGTGTTGTCATGTTGTTGTGTGGTTGTGTTGTCATGTTGTTTTGTGTGATTGTGTTGTCATGTTGTTTTGTGTGAATGTGTTGTCATGTTCTTGTATTGTGTGATTGTGTTGTCATGTTATTGTATTGTGTGATTGTGTTGTCATGTTGTTGTGTGGTTGTGTTGTCATGTTGTGTGGTTGTGTTGTCATGTTGTTTTGTGTGATTGTGTTGTCATGTTGTTTTGTGTGATTGTGTTGTCATGTTCTTGTATTGTGTGATTGTGTTGTCATGTTATTGTATTGTGTGATTGTGTTGTCATGTTGTTTTGTGTGATTGTGTTGTCATGTTGTTTTGTGTGATTGTGTTGTCATGTTGTTTTGTGTGAATGTGTTGTCATGTTATTGCATTGTGTGATTGTGTTGTCATGTTATTGTATTGTGTGATTGTGTTGTCATGTTGTTGTGTGGTTGTGTTGTCATGTTGTTTTTGTGTGATTGTGTTGTCATGTTATTGTATTGTGTGATTGTGTTGTCATGTTGTTTTGTGTGATTGTGTTGTCATGTTATTGTATTGTGTGATTGTGTTGTCATGTTATTGTATTGTGTGGTTGTGTTGTCATGTGGTTGTGTGGTTCTGTTGTCATGTTGTTTTGTGTGATTGTGTTGTCATGTTCTTGTATTGTGTGATTGTGTTGTCATGTTCTTGTATTGTATGATTGTGTTGTCATGTTATTGTATTGTGTGATTGTGTTGTCATGTTGTTGTGTGGTTGTGTTGTCATGTTGTTTTGTGTTGTCATGTTATTGTATTGTGTGATTGTGTTGTCATGTTGTTTTGTGTGATTGTGTTGTCATGTTTTGCGTGATTGTGTTGTCATGTTGTTTTGTGTGAATGTGTTGTCATGTTCTTGTATTGTGTGATTGTGTTGTCATGTTATTGTATTGTGTGATTGTGTTGTCATGTTGTTGTGTTGTTGTGTTGTCATGTTGTTTTGTGTGATTGTGTTGTCATGTTCTTGTATTGTGTGATTGTGTTGCCATGTTATTGTATTGTGTGATTGTGTTGTCATGTTGTTTCGTGTGATTGTGCTGTCATGTTGTTTTGTTTGATTGTGTTGTCATGTTGTTTTGTGTGAATGTGTTGTCATGTTCTTGTATTGTGTGATTGTGTTGTCATGTTATTGTATTGTGTGATTGTGTTGTCATGTTGTTGTGTGGTTGTGTTGTCATGTTGTTTTGTGTGATTGTGTTGTCATATTCTTGTATTGTGTGATTGTGTTGTCATGTTATTGTATTGTGTGATGGTGTTGTCATGTTGTTTTGTGTGATTGTGTTGTCATGTTGTTTTGTGTGATTGTGTTGTCATGTTCCTGTATTGTGTGATTGTTTTGTCATGTTATTGTATTGTGGGATTGTGTTGTCATGTTGTTTTGTGTGATTGTGTTGTCATGTTGTTTTGTGTGATTGTGTTGTCATGTTGTTTTGTGTGAATGTGTTGTCATGTTCTTGTATTGTGTGATTGTGTTGTCATGTTATTGTATTGTGTGATTGTGTTGTCATGTTGTTGTGTGATTGTGTTGTCATGTTGTTTTGTGTGATTGTGTTGTCATGTTCTTGTATTGTGTGATGGTGTTGTCATGTTCTTGTATTGTGTGATTGTGTTGTCATGTTCTTGTATTGTGTGATTGTGTTGTCATGTTGTTGTGTGATTGTGTTGTCATGTTGTTTTGTGTGATTGTGTTGTCATGTTCTTGTATTGTGTGATGGTGTTGTCATGTTCTTGTATTGTGTGATTGTGTTGTCATGTTCTTGTATTGTGTGATTGTGTTGTCATGTTATTGTATTGTGTGATTGTGTTGTCATAATATTGTGTTGTGTGATTGTGTTGTCAAGTTCAAGTTCACTTTATTAGGTCCCCAAGGGGCAATTAATCTACAACAGATAGAGGTGGTGAGACAGCCAGCACATTCATACAGTTATAAAACAGAATAAAAAGTACCATCAAAACAAAATACATAAAACATTACTAAAAAGGTACAACATAATAAAGCAAACTATTCATCCTTAAAAACATGAAGTTAAGATTTCCGAGATAAAAATATGTAAAAGGAGATAAGTCTTAAAGGAGACCACATATTGTTTTTTTTTTAAATTGTATGGTATTTCTGTGTGCTATCCAGACCATATTCATTCAATTTAATGCACAAAATAACTCTTAGATAATAAAATATCCCCTTTCTAGTTATGCATTTTCTGACTTCCGTTCTAAACGACCGGTTTATGATAATGAGCTCTGAAGGCCATGCCTACAAAGATCTGTTTACATTAACTCCGCCCTCTGAAACAGCCAGTATCTCTAACACCAAATTTACACCACACGCGTTCCGGCTCCGCCCCGCTCCGGTCCGACCTCCGCAGCAAATACGCACCCATTATAATCAATGACAGAATTTACACTGGCTCCGCACGGCGGCAGCGAGCTGCGGAGAGCGGACGGCAGTCCGTCAAAATTAGAAATTTTTCTATTTCTGCCGGACGCCGGAGCTGTGCCGGAGTCAACTTTTGAAGATTACGTCGCACCAACAGGAAAAGGAACGAGCACAACTTCCGTATTTACAAAATAAAATCACCACGGGCGGACTAATCCTAGCTCTATACGGATTTATTTGTACAAAAATGCTGTCAAACTATCATTTATGACTACGCCTACAAACGCAATACAAGAAATAAATAAATAAAGTATTTTATTCTGAAATGTAATACATCACTTCCTGTTGCTCAAACCATGTCCTGTCGCTCATTTACGAGAGAAGATCAAGGCAGCAGTCTCTACTGTTGTTCTCCTTCTTCCACCGAATGAATTGTTTTGTTCTGACTTTTCATTCATTCATTCAACCTTTATTTATACAGGCTAGCCTCGTTGAGTCACGGGGACTCATTTACAAGAGGGACCTACTTATTTATCACTTGATTTATCGCGCAATCCCGCAAATCCCGCGCATGCGTCTAGGAGCGGCGCATGCAGCAAAAATGGGAGTGTTAATTCAACTCAGAGTGTTAAATTTTAACACTTTTTCTGAGTTTATATAATCCTCACGAATTTTGAGTTAAAATTACACTTTGAAAAGTGTTAACACTAACACTTTAATAGTGTTAAATATTTGACACTATTGGTGTTATTTTATAACACTGTAGAAAGTGCACTTTTAACTCAACATTGTGTTATTCCTTTTGACTTCAAGTCTTACATTTTTACTTTATATAGTGCTATTTTATGACACAATAAAGTGCATTTTCAACACTAAAATTGTGTTATTTCCTTTCACTTATGTGTTTACATTCACTGATTTGTTTTGCAATACATTAAAAGTGCATTCTGGGTTTACTAGCCTAAACATACAAGTCACCAAATCTGAAAGTTTAGTCATCTGGCATTACCATACATAAACACTTTAAAGTCACATCATAGTTCAAATGTGTTGACCAGCAGTGAGCAAGTAAATAAATACATTTCATCCATTTTTTTATTTATTTAAAAAACTTCCCAGCACCATTGGAATTGGCACAAGATCAGGCACAACTGAAACCATTACAAAAAATAATAATGGCACAATATACAGTATTGGCTCTCATCTCCACCATAAGCACTTTGTAAGTCAAATGGCTTATAAATCATGAGACATCTGCTTTAACAACATCTTTGTCATTACTTTCAAATACTTTGTAAGCATGAAAATGTTCACTGAAATGGTCAATGACAAGCTTGTTTGCAAGAAACCAGATAACTCCATCAACAACATATATTTTTTCTATTCTGAAAAACACAGGCATTTCATGTTCAATTTCACTGCAAATTATTAGTCCTGCCCTGTACTCTGTCCCACTGATTGTAACCCAGTTAGTTGCATACGGTAAATGTCTTTTGATACAGACTCAACATGCAAAGCTCGAACCAACAAATCACCATAGTCTTCATTGTCCACATTAATACATTTCAATGGTCCATAGTCCAAACATTTTGGATGTGATCTCTCCCAATGATATGCAATGGGCATTTGATGATTTTTTGCAAGAGATTTTGTGATGTTTGAGGTTTTCAAGAGTATTTTTTATAAAATTCAGTGTTTTGCCTCAAATCTCATGCTCCACATATGTATTAGTGGTCCAATTAGTGTATCATAAAATGATGTTTCGGGATCAGGTTTTTCCCAGGATACAGCTCTTTGAACAATTCATGATGTTCCATTATCAAATGCTTAAGAAGTACAGTCGGAGAAAAAATAATGTTCATAATCTGCAGCAAAAGCAGCAGAAAAAGCCAGTTTTGGTTTCCTTCAGGCACAATGTCACCAAAAAGTAGAGGAACGTTTCTTACTTTAGTATTTTAGTTGAAGACTTGAGAATGAAACTCACGCACTCTGGGAGACTCATTTGTTGTTGCTACATCAATATTGTAGACTGTAGTTTGGATGAAGATGAAGAACTGGCCCAGGTACTCATCGTATGACAGGTTGAACACGTAGTGGGATTAAAAAGTTCATCAAATGCACCCAATGAGCTAGTGGCTTTGCAGGGGATGAGCTGTTTGTCCACAACAATGTAGAACGTGTCAATCCTGTTCCTGGTTCGACCAACAGCAAGGATGTATGGTTGTCTACCATCTCTTCTCCGAAGGTGTTCATCCAAGCTGCAGCATGACTGAAAACAGAAAGATAAAACCTTAAATGTCAAGTTTTTAACTGCTCACTTGGGCCTATACACCAGAAAAGTTTAGTTGTTTTCTGGCAAACTGTGTTTCAGTCAAAAAAAGTCCTTACTGTTGAGGGACTATTGTTGGAATTGTAGTCAACATAAAGCTGTTCAGTTCTTTGTTTGACTATGCCTTTCCAAGTTATTTTAAATTGGGTTTATACATCTGGTCATCCTGGTCAGCTTTTGGTGATTGCTGCAGGTGTGACAGTGTGGAGCTGCAATGAGCTGTTGCTGAGAAGTTAGATGAAAAAACTGTGCGTGAGTATGATAAAGCTTGGGTAAGTTAATATTTATATGATTTAAAATAAAATAAAATGATTTAGAGAGATTTAATTAAATGTAGTATAAAATAAAATAAGTAAATAAAAAACGAAATAATTAAATGTAATATTGTTGAAAAGTCGTTAGTATTATTAAATACTATTAACTGACTTTTTTTTCCCCCATCAAACAAACTGGAAGAAGAAACTTTGCAAAGTCTGGAATTGTTTGTAGACGAGTGTTACGAAAGTGTTGTCATGGGAAAATCTAATGCTACTTCCGGTGCCGCTGCTAGCACCCCGAATGCTAAAAGGCACAGACACGGTAGTTTAGATAGCACTTCTTCACCGTTTACTGATAGTTCGGGCTTTAAAGCTGCAGTATGTAGCTTTTTTTATGAACATATTTCTTCACTCTGTCACTACCTCCTGACAGACTGATGTTAGCCAGGTAATCTCTGAAAAAAAATAAAAAAAAATATTGTCCCCTTGCTTCTCCAGGTGGTAAATAAGCATTTCTAAAAAGAAAAGGTGACCCGCCATTTTCCAGCCAATAAAAACAGAGTTTGTAACCAGCCAATAAAAACAGAGCTTGAATTTGAATCAGCCAATAAAAACAGAGCTTGAATTTGAAATTCAACAGACCACAAGGGGGCAGAGCCACATATGGCTCTGAGGGGGAGGGATCAGAATGCTTTGCCTGTTGAAAATATTTCTAACTGCTGCAGTTCTACAGAAACTGCATACTGAACCTTTAAAGAGATCCTGGAGTCGATTGACGGTAAATTAACTAGCTTGGACGCTCGTTTAGCACTGGTGGAATTGCTACACAAGGAATTCCAAGACTTGAAAATTTCTTTGGAGTTCAGCCAGCAACAAGTAGCATCGCTCGCTAGTGAAAACCAGCAGCTGAGGGGAACGGTTAAAACGCTCACCGAAGAGGTATCACAGCTATCCGGTGATAATAGAAAATTTAAAGAATCTATACTGGAGATACAATCCCGGAGCATGAGGGAAAACATGGTCTTCTCTGGAATCTCAGAGAAAACAGATGAAGACGTCGAAACCTCGGTTCGGGCCTTCATGCAGACTCAGCTGAAGTTGACGAGTGATGTGGTTAATTCCATCACTTTTCACAGAGTTCACCGCCTCGGAGGTAAGAAAGCTGGGGACACTAGGCCGCGGCCGATTGTAGCCAGATTTGAACACTATAAACACATGAATCTACAAGCCAACGTGTCCGTGAGTTTTTGCCAAGAGTTAGCCTAGCGTAGCTACAAACCGGGCTAAACAAAGCTAACCGAGCTAGCTCACCGTATCCGGGTGCTGTAGTTGCAGGCTTTGTGAACAAATAAACCGGAGAATACGCTGGTTATTACGAAGAAAAGCGGGCCGGCACGCTGGGGGTGCTTTGTTGCAGTGAAAGAACACAACAAAACACGCTACAGTGGTAGCGCGGTGGTGGGCCAAGTGTCGTATACGCCGCCTGGAACTTTAAGCTGGGCCGGGCACCACGAGTGAGCCGAGCGCCGTGTACGCCGCCTGAAGCGCCGTAGGAGAGCCGGAGGACCGCGGCCTGGAGTTCGAGCTGGGCTGGGAGCCGTGAGAGAGCCGGGGCCAGGCACCGCGAGTGGGCCGAGCGTGAACGCCGCCTGGAGAGTCGTGGGAGAACCGGAGGACCGCGGCCTGGAGTTTCGAGCTGGACGGACCGCCGTGAGCCGGGGGACCGACGCCTGGGGCTGGGAGTCGGAGCTGGACCTGGAGCTACGTGTTGTGCTAACTGGGCTGCATCGGTTCTGGTGGGGATCGGAGCTGGGCCTGGAGCTACGTGCTGTGCTAACTGGGCTACATCGGTTCTGGTGGGGATCGGAGCTGGGCCTGGAGCTACGTGCTGTGCTAACTGGGCTGCATCGGTTCTGGTGGGGGTCGGAGCTGGGCCTTGAGCCACTGGAGCTGAGTGCGGTGCTGGCTGGACTGCGTCTGATCAAGTGAGCGGACCTCTTCAGATGGTGGATCTGAATGCTGCAGGCTGCTGAAACCGTGAGTTCTGATCTAATAACTGCTGATCTGGGTGCTGCACTGCTGGGCCACACCAATCATCTTTAGGCCTGTGAGCCTCGTGGAAAGGCCATGTGGTTCAGTGAATAAACAAAAGACCTGCTACCACTAGATCACAAACTCTGTAAGTATGACGAGAGGTAAAGGACCAAAGTCACCAGTCTCTGTAAATATGAAAAATAGAGGACAAAAGTCACCAGACTCAGAGGGAAACAACTCAGATATGCAAGACTTTAGAGAATCCCTCAACTTTATGGGTAGACAAATAGAAAGTTTAACAGCAAAGATGGAGTCCCAGGCCGGTCTGGTTGGAGAAATAAGAGAACTGAAAGAACTGGTAACTAACAAAGACAAGAGAATTGCAGAATTAGAGCAAAAAATAGAGGTTTTAGAACAATTCACAAAGCAGGAAAACGTGGTGATCTCAGGACTTGATGTTAGTAAGTGTCGGACACGTCAAAGAGCTCCTAATAACAATGATCCAAATGAGTATGAATCTCAGGAAGAACAGGAGAGTCTGGAGAAACTTGTAGTTACTTTTTTACAGGACATGAACATGGACATAAAATATGGGGACATTTCGTTCTGTCACACCCTGCCCAATAATTCACCAAGATTCAAACCGTCAGTGGTCGTTAAGTTCATTGGCAGGAATACAAAAAACTATGTCATGCAAAATAGAAGAAATCTGCAAGGAACAAACGTTTACATAAATGAACATCTTACCAAGAAAAATGGAAAAATTGCAAAAGAAGCAAGGTGGTTAAAAAACAAAGAAAAAAAATAGCATCAACATGGACTAGAAATGGATACGTCTTTATCAAAGCAAAGGAAGGGTCTCAGCCTAAAATGATAAAAGAACTGACGGATCTGGATGAATTCAGGAGATGAAAATTACAAATCAATGAAACAACTCACAATGGATAAAATATACAGTGAAATGAACAAATACATTAGAACATGACAACATACGAAGACTCAGAAGCTAAAATATATAATGTTGAAAATGTGATTGATGCAAATTTTTTTCCTGTAATAAAAGATAGCGAATATTATAATGAAGAGCAGTTTAATGACATCAATATATCAAATGGAGTTCTCTCCATTATTCACTTTAATAGCAGAAGTATAAATGCAAACATATCCAAAATAACAGATTACTTAAAACAATTAAATAGAACTTTTACGATAATAGCGCTGTCAGAGACATGGCTTAATGATGATAACACAAGTAATATTCACATCGAGGGGTATGAATTATATCATATGAACAGAAATAATAAAAGAGGTGGTGGTGTCGCACTATTTGTCAATAATGAAATAAAATGTAAATTAAATAATGAAATGTCAATAATAGTTGATAATATTATGGAAATGATAACAATAGAAATTATAAACAAAAACGATAAAAACATAATAATAAGTTGTGTATATAGATCACCAGGAGCAAATATAGAAATATTCACTGATAAAATCTTGGAACTAATGGAGAAGAGTTTTAATAAAAATATTTTTTTGTGTGGAGACTTTAACATTGATATGGGAAATAA
>JBBPBX010012790.1:20193-31183 GCA_038048925.1 Garcialebias charrua | reverse complement strand
GGTAAATTGAGAGCTTTGCCTTTTGACTCAGCTCTCTCTTCACCACGACAGACCGGTACAGCGCCCGCTTCACTGCGGACGCTGCACCTATCCGCCTATCGATCTCACGCTCCAGTTTTCCC
Organism: Garcialebias charrua; assembly: GCA_038048925.1. Classification (NCBI taxonomy): domain Eukaryota; kingdom Metazoa; phylum Chordata; class Actinopteri; order Cyprinodontiformes; family Rivulidae; genus Garcialebias; species Garcialebias charrua. The sequence continues at coordinate 31,061 of JBBPBX010012790.1, read as the reverse complement.
TCATTCGTGAACAAGACCCGAGATACTTAAACTCCTCCACTTGGGGCAGGACCTCATCCCCGACCCGGAGAGGGCATGCTACCCTTTTCCGGCTCAAGACCATGGCCTCGGATTTGGAGGAACTGATCCTCATCCCGGCCGCATCACACTCGGCTGCAAACCGCTCCAGTGAAAGTTGTAAATCACGAACTGATGAAGCCAATAGGACCACATCATCTGCAAAAAACAGAGAAGCGATTCTAAGGTCACCAAAACGGATCCTCTCAACACCTTGGCTGCGCCTAGAAATTCTGTCCATAAAAGTTATGAACAGAATCGGTGACAAAGGGCAACCTTGGCGGAGTCCAACTCTCACCGGAAACGAGCCTGACTTACTGCCGGCAATGCGGACCAAGCTCTGACACCGGTCGTACAGGGACCTAACAGCCCATATCAATGGGCCTGGTACCCCATACTCCCGGAGTACCCCCCACAGAACCCCCCGAGGGACGCGGTCGAATGCCTTCTCCAAGTCCACAAAGCACATGTAAACTGGTTGGGCAAACTCCCACGCACCCTCCAGGACCTGCTGAGGGTGTAGAGCTGGTCCAGTGTTCCACGACCAGCACGAAAACCACACTGCTCCTCCTGAATCCGAGGTTCGACTATCCGACGGACCCTCCTCTCCAGAACCCCTGAATAGACCTTACCAGGGAGGCTTAAGAGTGTGATCCTTCTAACCCTAACCACCCCACACCCTGTCCACGCAATATTGCAAAGTCGCGTAAGCCAACACAACCCCACAACATCCAGAGCCCTAAGGAACTCAGGGCGAATCTCATCCACCCCTGGAGCCCTGCCACCGCGGAGCTTTTTAACCACCTCGGTGACCTCAGCACCAGAGATTGGAGAGCCCGACCCAAAGTCCCCAGGCTCTGCTTCCTCAGTGGAAGACGTGCCAGTAGGATTGAGGAGGTCTTCGAAGTATTCCGCCCACCGACTCACAACATCCCGAGTTGAGGTCAACAGCACGCCACCCCCACCATAAATGGTGTTGGTCGCGTACCGCTTTCCCCCCGAGACGCCGGATGGTGGACCAGAATCGCCTCGAAGCCGTACGGAAGTCATTCTCCATGGCCTCTCCGAACTCCTCCCACGCCCGAGTTTTTGCCTCAGCAACCACCCGAGCCGCATGCCGCTTGGACTGCCGGTACCTATCAGCTGCTTCCGGGGTCCCACAAGCCAAAAAGGCCCAATAGGACTCCTTCTTCAGCCTGACAGCATCCCTCACTGCCGGTGTCCACCACCGGGTTCGAGGGTTGCCACCACGACAGGCACCAACAACCTTGCGGCCACAGCTCCGATAAGCTGCCTCGACAATAGAGGCGCGGAACACGGCCCACTCGGACTCCATGTCCCCCGCCTCCCTTGGAACGTGTTCAAAGCTCTCCCGGAGGTGGGAGTTAAAGCTCCGTCTTACGGGAGACTCTGCCAGACGTTCCCAGCAGACCCTCACAATACGTTTGGGTCTGCCAGGTCTGACCGGCATCCTCCCCCACCATCGGAGCCAACTCACCACCAGGTAGTGGTCAGTTGACAGCTCCGCCCCTCTCTTCACCCGAGTGTCCAAGACATGCGGCCGCAGATCAGATGAGACGACAACAAAGTCGATCATCGAACTGCGACCTAGGGTGTCCTGGTGCCAAGAGCACATATGGACACCCTTATGCTTAAACATGGTGTTCGTTATGGACAATCCATGACGAGCACAGAAGTCCAATAACAGAACACCACTCTGGTTCAGATCAGGGGGGCCGTTCCTCCCAACCACACCCCTCCAGGTCTCACTGTCATTGCCCACGTGAGCGTTGAAGTCCCCCAGTAGAACAAGGGAGTCCCCAGGAGGCGCACTCTCCAATACCCCCTCCAAGGACTCCAAAAAGGGTGGGTAGTCTGAGCTGCCGTTTGGTGCATAGGCACAAACAACAGTCAGAGCCCGTCCCCCCACACGTAGGCGAAGGGAGGCTACCCTCTCGTTCACCGGGGTGAACCCCAACGTACAGGCACCAAGATGGGGGGCAACAAGTATGCCCACTCCTGCTCGGCGCCTCTCACCAGGGGCAACTCCAGAGTGGAAGAGTGTCCAACCCCTCTCAAGGAAACTGGTTCCAGAGCCAGAGCCATGCGTTGAGGTGAGTCCGACTATTTCTAGCCGGAACCTCTCAACCTCACACACTAGCTCAGGCTCCTTCCCCACCAGAGAGGTGACATTCCATGTCCCAATGGCCAGCTTCTGTAGCCGAGGATCAGACCGCCAGGGTCCCCGCCCTCGGCCACCACCCATGCACCCGACCCCTTTGGCCCCTCCCACAGGTGGTGAGCCCATGGGAAGGGGGACCCACGTCTCCTCTTCGGGCTGTGCCCGGCCGGGCTCCATGGGTGAAAGCCCGGCCACCAGGCACTCGCCAGCATTCCCCACCTCCGGGCCTGGCTCCAGAGTGGGGCCTCGGTGACCCACGTCCGGGCGAGGGAACATTTAATCCATTTATTTTACTAATCATAAAGGGTCTTTGAGTGAAGTATATAAATATATATATATATATTTAATTATTAATATTTTTAATGAAGTGTGCCAGACTGAAGTCTGGCCCGCCGGCTGCCAGTTGAATAGCCCTGCTCTAAAATGTCCTGCTAGGTGCTGCATGGACTGTGGACTTCAGAAAACACAGTGGACCAACACCAGCAGAGGACATGGACCCAAACCATCACTCACTGTGGAAACTTCACTCTGGACTTCAATCAATGGGTTCTGGACCTCTCCACTCTTCCTCCAGACTCTGGGACCTTGATTTCTTAATTGCCGGTACAGTACATGAAAATTTAATTTATTCTGGAAATCAGTTGAACCACTGAGCAACAGTCCAGTTCTTTGTCTCCTCAGCAGGTAAGACACTTCTGATGTTGTCTCTGGTTCAGGAGTGGCTGGACTTGAAGAATGAGACATTTGTAGATCATGTCTGGAGTTAATCAGCTGATCCGTTTAGTTATCAATTTCTATATTACATAGCACCAAATCACAACAGAAGTTGTCTCAGGGCAATGATACGAGTGTGACACCAGAAGTTTACAATACTGAAACTCTTCTAATTTTCCAAGACATTGAAGTTTGTGTTGTTATTTTTAAGCAATAATTATCAAAAGTACAATAATGAAAAGGCTTGAAATATTTTACTCTGTGCAACAAATCTGAGTTTATTTCTAAAACCATTGATTTAAAAAACAACGTAGACATGTTCCTGTTTTTAGTATTTTACATCGCTTTAAAATGTAGTTGTTTTTGTTTAGTTTTTAAATTTAATTTCTTCCATTTAATATTTTTTATTATAAGATTGTCTACTGTTGTCTGTATCTCATCTGTGTTCTTTGTTTAAAACTGGTCTCTCTTGTAAATGAGTCCTCGAGGCTCAATGAGACTACCGTAACCTGTATAAATGAAGGTTGAATGAATGAAAAAAATTGATAACAATTAAACTATTCCTACAATATGCATATTTTTGATGTGCACCTGTATTATAATCTCATTTATTTTACATAATAAAACCTGACGTTGCAAGATTGTTGTGCATAACATGAGCTGCTGTTACCCATGTACAGGAAGGCAACGGGAAACAGAGTAAAAATAAGAAATTAAGTTTATTACTTACATAAACAAAACAAGACACTGACCGGGCTGGCTGCAAAACTTACAGGGAGGAGACAGAGCATTGAAGGATAATGCCCGGACACAGGAAGTGAAAAAGACGCAGACTTTACACAGACACAGAATGGGAAACACAGGTGAGACAGGAGCTGATCACAAGGAAAACACAGAAGAGACAGAAATACTACAGTCCAGACTTTTCTAATCCACAAGTTGCACCCAAATATAAACGTAGAAAAAAGACACGCATCACAACATTTCTTATGTTTTTTATTATTAACAAGTCAAACAGGAATGACATTATATAGATTTAGTTTTTCGTACATTTACTTTCAAAAGCTTTGGATGATAAATTTACATGAAATGTTTGCATATTCTGATTCTAACGCAGTGAAACATCGCAGCAAGAATAAAACAATAACTTAAAAATAATATCAGAAATAAAGTGTTTTTATTTTATTTAAAATAAGGCAAAAACAACTGACAGAAAAAGTGTTCAATCTATGAATTTTTTTGTTGTTGTAAAAACCAATGCATACCCAGGCCCAAACTGTGCCAACACAATTTCAACCTGAAGAGACTCACAAAACGAGAGAGAGAGCCCAAACTGTGCCAACACAATTAAACATCCCATAATATGTACCAAAACACGTGAGCATATGCATGGTGGCATGAAACAGTGACTGATGACTACTCTGTGCTCGTCAAACACAAGAAACTGAAACGTAAACTGCATGGAACATCTATATGTATGTTCATGACATGCCCGATTTATTCATAATGAATTTAAATGAAGGTGAAACACAGGAGGCGGCTTAAAGGGATAGTTCACACATCTTGAAGTGGGGCTCTGTGCAAAAGGTACAAGCGATGCTCTAAATATCTCTTTGAAAGTCAAAAGTGTGGAATATCTAGTGTTGGTGGTGTCATCAATGGGTGGTTTTATCACCGTCCTACTAAAGACAAAAGGTGCTGATCATGTTTTTAAACACCATAAGACCATAATATTTCAAATGATTTAATACTACAGTACTGTATTGTGAATTAAAAAAAAAATCTGTTAAAATTCCTTGTGTCTGTGTGTGGTTGTGTGTTCATACATGTTTAAGTTCGTTTGTTGTCTGTTGGCAAATTATATCGTGAACCACTGGTTGAATTTTAATGAAACTCTCAGAAAGGAATCCATGGATGTACATCTAGAACTGATTACATTTGGGGAAAATACTCTATTTAAGATGGCCACCACGGCCAAATGACCTTCTCTAACATGGACAGGCGATAAATCAGTCAAGTTATCAAATTTACAGCTAATATTTGGAGGTAACTTCATCCACAACAATAACCCAGATCATTTCATATTGCACATCTTAAAAACTTTGGCATTACCTGTCATAGTAAAATTGGTCTGTTAGCAAAATATCTCACTGAACAGTGTTTTTAAATAAATAATCACTTAAAATATGGAAAGTAGTTGAAAACTGATTACTTTTTGGAGCAAACACAACTCAAGATGGCTGCTACAAGTAACTGACCTTAGCAAACACAAACTAGCTATAACATAGTCCCTTTACAAACATGCATGTTAGGCTGATTGGTAACTCTAAATTGACCCTGGGTGTGAGTGAGACAGGTCCCTCTTGTAAATGAGTCCCCGTGGCTCAACGAGGCTAGCTGTATAAATAAAGGTTGAATGAATTGAATGAATGAATGCAAGATAGGCTGATTGGTAACTCTAAAAAAATTGACCCTGGGTGTGAGTGAGACAGGTCCCTCTTGTAAATGAGTCCCCGTGGCTCAACGAGGCTAGCCTGTATAAATAAAGGTTGAATGAATAAGCTAAGATTTCATGTGGTAGCATCTAAGAGTCATTCACGAAACATATTGGACTCTGAGCATACGGATCTCATAATATTGGACAAGATTTGACCACAACAACAAAATGTCTGTCATTTCTAAACAGAAAGAGCTCTTCAGTCAAAACAGGAAAGACGATTGTCCACTGTATCTTTCCAGGTACACTAGGCCTTTAGTTTAGTGCAGATGTTTTCTTTTCTTTGGCCCAACATTTGAACAAAAACACTGAAATATACATGCCATGCCACTTGGCGGTAAGAATGTCTACAGAAATGACATAAAGACAAATAATAACCTTAGCTTAACTAAAGAATTTCCTAAAACGGCCGTAGCTTTTTAAATATATTTTTTGCCAGTTCACTTCGGTGAATAACCATTTCAGCATGTCTAAATATCACAGCAACAGGATCAGGGTAAAGAGACACAAACTGAAACAACAACAAAAAAGTAAATTGGGTTTCTTGTTTTAGTTTCTGGGGGATAAAGTCATCTAAACATGTCTGTAATAGGAATGTGCATTTCAAGCAAAAAACACTTCTTGAATTAGTAAACGGAAAATCACTTCTCATCCCCAGTTTGTAATTCAAGGCCGCACAGATGCACTAATGGGTTTAAAAAAACCTGTAGGCCCCCTGCAAGTCCAACAGGACTACTACAAGTCCAACAAGACTACAAGTCCAACAAGACTACAGCAAGTCCAACAAGACTATTGCAAGTCCAACAAGACTACTGCAAGTCCAACAAGACTATTGCAAGTCCAACAAGACTATTGCAAGTCCAACAAGACTATTGCAAGTCCAACAAGACTATTGCAAGTCCAACAAGACTACTGCAAGTCCAACAAGACTACTGCAAGTCCAACAAGACTACTGCAAGTCCAACAAGACTACTGCAAGTCCAACAAGACTACTGCAAGTCCAACAAGACTACTGCAAGTCCAACAAGACTACTGCAAGTCCAACAAGACTACTGCAAGTCCAACAAGACTATTGCAAGTCCAACAAGACTACTGCAAGTCCAACAAGACTACTGCAAGTCCAACAAGACTACTGCAAGTCCAACAAGACTACTGCAAGTCCAACAAGACTACTGCAAGTCCAACAAGACTACTGCAAGTCCAACAAGACTACTGCAAGTCCAACAAGACTACTGCAAGTCCAACAAGACTACTGCAAGTCCAACAAGACTACAGCAAGTCCAACAAGACTACTGCAAGTCCAACAAGACTACTGCAAGTCCAACAAGACTACAGCAAGTCCAACAAGACTACTGCAAGTCCAACAAGACTATTGCAAGTCCAACAAGACTACTGCAAGTCCAACAAGACTATTCCAAACCTAGCTAATGTCAAGACCAGCTGAAAACAAAAAAAATTCAAATTTTCCTTTTGGTTCATGCAAACTATAACTCAACCAGTGTACCAGTAGGGTGTGATAATTTAGGCCAATACTGTATAGATCTTTGGGGACTTATTGGTATTGGTGATAACTGTCCCATTATTTGCCAATATAAGTAGAGTCCCTCACTTAACTTGAGGGTTATGTTCCAGACACCCTCGCAATGGGTGAAAATCTGCCAAGTAGGGACGTTATATTTATTTTATTATTTACTTTATACATTTTTAAGGCTTTCTAAAACCCAGATCTCTTTGCTCAAGTGAAGAATGTAGTTATAGGAGTTGCTGGCACTTCTTCTTTTTCACAAAAGAGAGCAGACAGACTGATGCTACAGTTGCTGAGCCAATCAGCGCCCAGGATACAGAGCACAATGCTCATGTTTGGTCGCCATCCATCAATCAGCCAATCGTGTGTCATGTACAATTTTACGTTGAAAACCCGCAAAAGTCAGTCTGCAAAAGTCAAACCTCGTAGTAGTGAGGGACTACTATACTTCTAATTTTCACCCCTAAAATACTGGAGCCAGCTAAAATTTTACAATGTATCCAGCAGAGGGTGCATGAAGACTACTTTCAGTTCATTGTTGTTCACTTAAGTTTCACTTTCAGGGTAGCCGAAACGGGGAGCAGCTGTGTACCGTATTTTTCTGAACAGAGCATGGACAGTTTATTTTAACTGATATGAAAAATAAAATAAATCAACAATAATAAATTATCTTCAGTCCTAGAACACGTTTGTTAGCTACATGCCTCTCAAGTTAGCAAGCTAACGTTTAGATAACCAAGCACAAGCTATTTCCTTGTAAAACTTTAGCCAGAACAATAAATATAACATAGAGGTAAATACGTGTTTGTAACGTTATCATTGTCGTCCTCAATAAAATCCATTGTTGTCTGAAATCTTTAATTCTCTGCAGAGAAAAAAAACTTTGCTGCCGTCAATACCACAAGTAATTAGACCTTCATCATACGTGACTGACTGTTTAAACAATGAACAGGGAAGGGCACTTCTTTGTTTAATTTATATTTTTGCAACACATTTGATAACTTTATAGTGAATAGTGGAGGATAGAGAATGTGAACACACGTTATGAAGACTGCTTCTATGACCAGTTCACCACTCGTAAATCTAGAGTGGGAGTATGTACAGCGTGGATCTGATTTGCTTAGCTTCATAGTTGCTAACAGCTGCGCTAAATAAACAAGCCTCGCTGTTTACCAAGATTCTTGGGGGGTGGACAAAGCTAAAAACATTTCAGACATTATATTGGTTATTGGCGGTCGCCTTCCCCTCACAATATTAATATCGGCGATAGCCAAAATGTCCATATCTGTCAGGCTCTAGTGTAACTGGTTCTTCATAAACCGTCAACATCAATTGGCCTTAAACTTTGTTTCTTCAAATCAATGTTTTAATAGCTAACAGGAAACAATGTTCATGGTTCATAACTGTCCTACAAGCCCACTTCAAAAAGGCTGAACTATTCTTTTAAGTGAAAGCAAAGCACACCTACACAGCAGCACACACATCATGACGTGATACAAATGGACAGATGGGTAAAGGACGAATGCAAACTCTCATGCGGTACCATTTTGATCCATGGCTGAGGAAGATTTTCTCTGGAGTGTAGTGTGGCCTTACGCAGAACTAAACGCAGCATCAGTGCTGACATCAACAAACAAAAGACAATCACAGACACATCCAAATGCTCGGACAAATATTCAAAACATACTTTTATATGTACACCTTTTTACATGTACTTTTTTAAAATTTCAATATTGCTATTAGAAAACAATAAAACATTTATTCAAGATGGCAAAAAGTAAGAAAACAAAACAGGGACTTGAATAGAGCCAGTCTCATTCCATTATTCTGAATGATCACAATAATCCTACTCAAGACTTCGATCAAGATCAAGGCCAAAAAATAGGCCGAACATTTAAGCAGCATCAACGGCAACACTTTACAATCCTCTGCTCGGGACGCTGTGGCTTTCTTTGGAAACTTAAAAGGTCATTGACCCTCACACACCTGACTGCACGTGTCGAATGCGTGAGGGCGTCAAGGTGGAGAACTAATTACCCACACATTTCTAGAGTATGTAGCAACTTCAAAACTTCCCCTCATTTGCCACAAATCACCAGTATAGAGGGCCCTTCTAAGATCTTTGACAAATCCCAACATTGCTGCATATTTCTTTACGTAAAACTGATTTAAATGAATTACCACCTGGATTGGTTTTAGGTGTACAGTAGAGGCAGAGTTATGGCATTAGTGCTTGTATCTCTCACTTTTAAGAACAAAGAGCTATCTTTAAATTTGTTTGCACATTGATTAAGTTTTGTGGAGAAATGTTTTAGTTAATAGCTTGGACACAGATCTATATTTATTCTTCACTTTGAAATAGTTTACACATTTATAAACCACTGTGGTTTAAAAAATGGGGAACTATTACATTTCAGCACATTAGTGCACATTAGTAAACTTCAGCAATTTACACAAAATAATGAGCAAAAGAAACATTCACTGATTATTGAAGGGTTTTGATCAAGTACTTCCGTGTTTGTGACCATTTCTCTACAAAACATTTCATGTGGAAGAATATGGATGTGATCATCATCTAATGGGTATTAAATCTTCAAATATGCCCATGAAGCTCCACCTAAATGTTCAAAGTGCTGGATTCTGCAGGTTGTTCTAACCAGTTGCCTTTAATCGCTGAACTGATGCTGGGATAACAGTAGGGAGACTCACTGAAAATTTAATTTCCAGTGGCTGTAAAACGGATCTTACTGTGTTACAAAATGAAATACACACTTTTTCTATCTTAGGATTCCACCTTTAAGATTGTTCTTATAGTACATGATTATTCACATTTACAGTGCATTTGCCATTCTAAGTGGCTAAACTAAATAAACTCCATTAAATCAGGCAGGATCAGTATATGAAATACACAATGACCTTTACAGTTATCAATAACAAAGACTAAAGGTTTCTCTTTGACTCCATACTTCTTATCAGTGCACAGATGATCGTTTGTATTTACTTGCATAAGCTCAGCGGTGATCAGTCTACTGAACATAGTGTCATTAAGGCCCCGTCTACATTACTCTGGATTTAAAAAAAAAAAATTTTTTTTACAATTATCTATTTTAAAATATTTTTCTGTTCACACATTCTAATAAAAACATTGAAATACCGTTGCCTCACCAGCAGGTAGTGAGAAAGAACATTTGCATTTTGGCTAAAAATTCTCCTAAACATTGTAATGCTAATATTTCACTGGGTTGACACTTCTGGTAATCACAAACAGCATTCTCTACGGCATTTTCATTTAAAAACTTTTGCGTGACTTTTCAGTGTCTTTACATTTCTTCCAGTGAGCCTCAGGGCTTCACTTGTGTGTTGATGAAATTTTGATTGTTTTTGTTGTTGGTGGTGTGTATGCACCTCCCAGCTAATTTTGGCCCAAATGTTTGCAAATGTGTTTTCTAATATGATTTCATTTAAAACTTGTATAATTTCCCCCAATTTTGTATCTCTAACTACCGTAATTTCCGAACTATAAGCCGCTACTTTTTTCAAATGCTTTGAACACCTCGGCTTATACAAAGCTGTGGCTATATTTTAGATTTTTTTTATTTTTTTTGACTGGCTAATGAGTATGCCGCCACAACATTTAGTCTTGTCACACCTGGGCGTTCACATAGCTGCCCAATACACACCTCTCTTGGGGGGGTCCTCTGACTCAATGAGACTACCTGTATAAATAAAGGTTAAAATAATCTGACGAAAATTACAGAGCAGTTCACAGTGGACCAATAAAACTTGGTTTCATTGGTCCATTGGGGATGGGGGCGGGATTTTGAAAGCTAATGCCCCCCCATTCTCTCCTCCCCGTTGTGCACCCAGGGAGTTCCCCTACTGGATGGAGCACA
>JBBPBX010012789.1:27886-53471 GCA_038048925.1 Garcialebias charrua | reverse complement strand
TTACTTTCAGCAGCCGCTGACAAGAACCCTCTGTCACAATACATAAAAAATTTAAATGTTTTAATAAAATAATTACTAATAAATATTCAAAAAACAAAATACAGTAGTCTTTCTTGACTTCACTAAACAAATAATATTTTTACAAAAAAGACTTATAAAATGTTTATTTTGAAAATGTGTCAAGTAAACAATACGTTTGTATGAAAATAAATAAAAGCATGAGCCACTGGCCAAAAGGATGGTCCAGCACAGAAGATCAACATCATCAGGTCAGGACTCTGTGGTCTACACTCATCTCCAGGTCAGAGGTCACTCTTTCAGGGATGAAGATGTTCACATCCTTGATAGAGAGGAACGATGGTTTGAGAGAGGAGTAAAGGAGGCCATCTTTGTGAAAAGAAACCATCCATCATTAAACAGAGGTGGAGGCCTCCGGGTTCAACTGTCCCCCTCTTACAATGCTGTTATTGCTAGTATCACTCAGCCCTCTGTGAATAGCAAACAACCATCAGGGTGCTGCTAACTATCCATTGTTAGGCTGATGGTCCGTGAGCAGCTGGTTTCAGCTGTCAGCAGCAAACTGGTTCATCCACTGTGAGAGGGTGCTACAGTATTTATAAGATTGAGATGAATACAGCATCTCAGACTGAGGAAGTCTTTTGGACAAAAGATAAAACGTTTCTACAATTTTTTTTGTTCTGTTTTGTTTTTTGAATGTCCAGAGGACCAGACTTAGCATTTTTAGATTTTTCTACCTGGATTATTGAGCATGCATCAGGGTCATCATCACACGCTTCTTAGCTGCAGGTGGATGTCCCTCAAGAGGAAAAAGACAGCTGCTTCCTCTGTCTCAGACTGGAAATAACACAAACAGGTAAAAAAATAAAAATAGTTAATAAGATTATCATTTTAAATTAAAAAGGTTAATTATTAATAAAAGAACAATACCTCTTCTTGTGGTTGGATCTCTCGGTCATCATCAGGGCAGGGATTTATTCAGCTCCAGGACTTGTTGACATCAGTTTTTTCATAAAGTGATTAACTTTTTGGCTGGTGTTGACATGATGATGGACGTGATGGAAGACGTTTTAGAGACGCTCAGTTAATTTAAAGCCTGCACAGCAACAACAACATTTCAGACGTAGATCCAGAGCTTTAAAATGTCCTACAGTTTGTGTTATTGACTGATCTGACCTACCTGAAGGCTGTTTTAATGCTGCTGCTGCTCTGTTAGCAGTGTTTACAAGCTGCTCCTCGTTCACGTTCGGATCACGTCGTTAAGTCCGTTCAAGTTAGACGTGTTGTCTGCTGCAGATCCAGTCTCCGTGAAACAAAGTCCACACACCGTTTTGGATGTGCGCTCGTGTTTTTAACAAGTCACAACGTTCCCAAACAAACAGGAGACCGCAGCGAGATGCTAAACCTAGCTTAATGCTAACGTGTGCTACAAGACACCGGGCGGTCGCATAGACTGACGTCACTCCTGTCTTTTTTTTTATCGCTCCCCCCGAGACGCATTGGCGAAATAAAATTAAATTATTTACAGTACTACAGAAAATGACAAATAACTAAGTAACGCACAATAATTTGGAGAAAGTAACTTTAATCTGATTACTGCAGTTTGAAAAGCAACGCGTTAGATTACTAGTTACTGAAAAAAGTGGTCCGACCAGAGTAACGCGTTACTTTGTAACACGTTACTGACATCACTGATCTTTATAATATTAAAATTAAATTCAAATAATTATATAATCATTGTTTCATAACATGAAAATTTCAAACTATTTAATGCTTAAATCTTTCTGCTACTTGATTTATTTAAGTTTAGAGTGTCTTTGAAACAACAGCACAACTTATAATGAAACTAAAGTTTAACTAAACTAAACTAAAACTAAAGTTTATTTATTCATTCAGATTTATTCATCAGAAAATTTGCAACTGCTGCTAAACGAAACGAGACAAAAGTTAACTAACACAGACAGACACTCTGAGGAGTAAACAGTTCATGATGAGCTGAAGATGGACAGACAGGAGTCGTCTTCACACATTCGGGTTTATAACTAGCAAGTAGCAACTTTTATAATGTTGCAGTACACCACAACCATGAGCACAGCTAGTAGCTACTGTAACTGACTGCAACAACCACCCACACACGACACCACGTCACACGCACACAGATGAGATCAGCTCAAAACTTTGCTCATGTGCGCTTAGAGATTCATTAAAGTCACTAATTATTACTTGCTTACCTGTGTAGAAAGGCACCATTAATAATTACTGTTGTTTCAACGTCGCTAGTTGGCCGTGTGAGCAGCTCTGACGGTGTAAACAGAGAGAGTCCCCCGCTCCCCCATCCCTCCTGGCTCGAACCGGAAGCGCTGGCGATCCGTGGCGATAAGAGACGAGTCCAGGCTCGAGGGCGACGGAAAATGCGACCTGTACAGTTCAATAGTTTTGGACAGATGGGACATAAACTAACTACGGCCGCTAGCAGCCGCTAGTTATAATTAGATTCAATGGGAAACCGCAGGCGGCGCCGAGCGGGGAAACCGGAAGTACGTCAAATCAGAAAACGTTTTTTGAAACAAACAATTACTCATAAAATATTTATCCTACACAACTAAAAACATATATGCATGCATTTCGAAATATTTTTATTTTATTATTTCACTTTTATAAAAAAAAAAAATTAAATCTTCAAATGGTAAAGAAGAAGAGCTGCAGTTCCAAGGAGGGGCGGCACCCCTAGCGCCCTCTAGTGGCGGCCGCCTCTGACACAGAGTGGTGTGGTTTATGCAGTCCAGTGCAGCGAAGTCTGCTCAGACCGTTACGTCGGAGAAACGAAGCAACCTATCCACAAAAGAATGTCTCAACATAGGAGAGCAACCTCCTCTGGACAAAACTCAGCTATTCACCTCCATCTCACGGACAAGGGTCACTCATTTGAGGACCAGAATGTTCAAATTTTGGACCGAGAGCACAGATGGTTTGAGAGGGGGGTGAAGGAAGCTTTGTATGTTAAGAGAGAAAAACCTTCTCTTAACAGAGGAGGAGGTCTGAGATTTCAACTTTCTAAGACTTATAACTCAGTTTTGGATTTGATTCCGAAACGTTTCACACTGGATGGGAGCAGGGATGTCCTGTCTGTAAATTAGACTAACAAAGTTCTCTGAGTAGCCTCTGTTGTTGTTTGGGAGGTGTTTTTTGTCAATTTACATACAGTTTTGTGTCTTCTACCAGAGACCTCAAGGGAACCTCCTACTGTTAAGGTGTGATCTTTCAATTTACATGTATGTGTTACAAACCCCCTTCAGTTAAGCTGTGATGTGTTTGTTTTGTCAATTTAAATAGAATGGGCATGTTAGGTATTTTGTGGTGTTATTTCAGTTTCCAATTTCATATGTTGGTGCGTGGCTTGTCACTCAGCCTGTATAAAACTTCCCGTTCTCACAGCTTCCATTCATTCAGAATTGAAAAAGACTTCTGGACAGAAGTCGAAACGTTTTCTGCAACAAATAAAGTCTAGTTGATCCTGTAATGAACGCCTTTTAATTGTTTAGTTTTTAAATGGTTACTGTTGCACCGAGGGACTGAGAGAGAAATGCAATTTCAATCCTGTGTATGTCCTGTACATATTGCAGTTCTGACAATAAAGTTGACTTTGACAATACAGTGCATGGAGTTAATTAGTCTGTGGCACTGCTCAGGTTTTATGAGAGCCCAGGTTGCCTTCAGCTCTTCTTAATTGTTGGGTCTGGCAAATCACATCTTCACAATACCCCATAGATTTTCTATGGGGGTTAAGGTCAGGTGAGTTTGCTTGGCAATTAAGAACAGATACCCCGTGGTTTAATAAGAACAGATACCCCGTGGTCCTTAAACCAGGTACTGGTAGTTTTGGCACTGTGTAAAGGTGCCCAAGACCTGTTGGAAAATTAAATCTACATCTCCATAAAGTTGGTCAGCCGCAGGAAGCATGAAGTGCTCTAAAACTTACTGGTAAACTGCTGCATTGACCTCAGAAAACACAGTGGACCAACACTAGCAGATGACATAGCACTCCAAACCATCACTGACTGGGAAACTTGACACTGGACCTCAAGCAATATGAATTCCATGGCTTTCCTCTCTTCGTCCAGATTTAGAGAACATAACTTTGGACTACTCAGCAGCAGTCCCAGGCAAGATGCTTCTGACGCTGTCTCTTGTTCGAGAGTGGCTTGACACAAGGAACGCAACAGCTGAAACCCATGTCTTACGTCTGTCTGTGGTGGTTCTTGAAGCACCGATTTCAGCTGCAGTCCACACTTTGTGAATCTCCCCCACATTTTGGAATGGGTTTTGTTTCATGATCCTCTCCAGGGTGCAGTTAACCTTATTGCTTGTACCCTTTTTTCTACCACATATTTTCCTTCCATTCACCTCTCTACTAATGTGCTTGGACACAGAGCTCTGAACAGCCAGCCTCTTCAGCAATGATCTTTCGTGTCTCGCCTTCCTTGTGCAAGGTGTCAATTGTCGTCTTTTGGACAACTGCCAAGTCAGCAGTCTTCCACATGCTTGTGTAGTCTACAGAACTAGACTGAGAGACCATTTAAAGTTAACACTTTTCAAAAAGATAATGCCAGACCACATTCTGCAGCAATCACAACATCATGGCTACATAGGAGAAGGATCCGGGTACTGAAATGGCTAGCCTGCAGTCCAGATCTTTCACCTATAGATAACATTTGGCGCATCATAAAGAGGAAAGTGCGACAAAGAAGGCCCAAGATTATTGAATAGTTAGAGGCCTGTATTAGACATGAATGAATGGGAGAGCATTCCTACAAACAGGATTCCAAAAAAGTTGGGACACTAAATAAACTGTGAATAAAAACTGAATGCAATGATGTGGAGGTGCCAACATCTAATCTTTTATTCAGAATAGAACACAAATCACAGATCAAAAGTTTAAACTTAGAGAATGTATCATTAAGGGAAAAATATGTTTCAAAATTTCATGGTGTCAACAAATCCCCAAAAAGTTGGGACAAGTCCATTTTTACCACTGTGTGACATTCCCCCTTCTTCTTACAACACTGAACAGGCGTCTGGGGATAGAGGAGACCAGTTTCTCAAGTTTAGAAATAGGAATGCTAGAATGACATTTCTATAAAAATTAAGTGTCCTTGGCAGAGAACAAAATTTACATATATTTTATTTAACAAAAGTATTAAGCTTAAAAGCCCTGGGAGACAGGATGATTTAAGATGGGGGAAACAATTCCAGATTAGAGAAAACATTTTATATAACTGATTGATGGGGATGAGAGTTTATCTAACTTACTATGAGTATGTTATTTGAACAACCTAGTAAATAAAAAATATGGTATATGAATGTTATAGTATAATGTGATATGATAAAAAAAGATTGACTTATCTAATAAGTACTAATAAGTACGGTATATGATTATTTTATTATTTACCTTGTGGTGTCCACTAAAAACAGGGATAACAGTAATAATTGTATCTTTATTATCTGAAGAATAAGATAGTTTGCAGGCCATCTTGCCATGCCATAGACCTCATAATTAAACCTTTTGTTATTAGCTTGGGTCATGTGCGCATAGGAAATCTTAAAGCACACTTTTATCTGTGTAAATACTAATAATTTTTTGATTTTTCAGTGGGACAGATAAGATGCAGGATGTCCAGACACATCTTGGCACTAGTTTCAAACTGATAATGGTTTACTTTCACAGAAAAAAAATGCTTCACAAGATCTGCTTGTGTTTTCTAATTTTATAATGTGTTTTTCTTCTATTTTAATTGTGTTTTAGCTATTGGCATGCATGCGTAGATATCAGAGCTATTTTTATCAAATAAAATTGAGGGGTCAGTTAGGGGTGATGATTGCGCTCTCACCTAGACTCAGGGGAGGAGAGGAGTAGACAATAATATTTAAACATTTGAATTATTCATCAAAGTTACATAAACGAACAACATTATTCATCTTAAGCAACACTGATTCATGCAAGGGTTGGTAATGGAGCTGTGTACAATGGGTTTTCCGTACTTTTCGGCGGAAAAGACGCTTCTGTGTATAAGCTGCTTTGTCCAATTATTGGGAATAATTTGTAAAAATCCATTAATAAGCCACTTCGCCCTGTAAGTCACATCTGTTATGCGTCACCGCTACGTGACTCGTCAGCGCCTCATTTGCCCTGCTGAAAATGGCGGCCACAGAAGCGAGACAGCACAGAAGGTCTTTACAAGATTAACACGGTAAAAACAATTATTTCTTTGCTGAGAAAAAATATATTTCTTAGCTGACATTGTAGCACAAGGGTTCCTGAGCTTAACCGTTCCTTAATAAATTCACGAAATGGTCAAATCTGCTAATCTGCTGGATTATAAATTGTTTCGGTTTGACGTCTTCCAAACGGTGGCGTGTGCGTTACAAAAACAAATTATAAAAAATTCAATTTTATCTCAAATGTCTTATACAGGTCAACAGTTTGTAAATGAAAACCCATATAATTATACTCTGTAAGCTAAAAAAAATATCTGCCAAGTGGTTTATGATTTATAACAATATAAAAGGAAATAAAACCGAAGCTAAGGAGACGATTCCGTCTCTAAACAACAAATAAAAATTTGAATTTGATCTCAAATGTCTTATACAGGTCAACAGTTTGTAAATGAAAACCCCGTATAATTACACTCTGTAAGCTAAAAAAAAAATATGCCAAGTGGTTTATGATTTCTAACAATATAAACGGAAATAAAACCAAAGCTAACAAGACGATTCAGTCTCTAAACAACGAATAAAAATTAGAATTTTATCTCAAATGTCTTATACAGGGCAACAGTTTGTTAATGAAACCCATATAATTACACTATGAAAGCCTAAAAAATTTCCGTCGAGTGGTTTAAGAGCTGTTTATCTAAACAGTAGGTATCTGTTTGCGGTAGCTATACAGCTAACAACAAAGCTAAAAGAGCGATTTTTTTTTAGCTCTGAAAATCTTCTGCAGCTAACAGTTTGTAAATGACCACCAAATAATTACGCTCTGTAAGTTTCAAGAAAATCTGCGGTGTGGTTTATGAGTTATCTTGCTAAAAAACACAGCTAACAGCTAATATGCTGGTGAAGATTCTCAGTCGTCCAGGACATGATAAAATCAAAAAAGGCGTTCAATACAGGATCAACTGGATTTTATTTGTTGCAGAAAACGTTTCGACTTCTGTCCAGAAGACTTCAGAAGACTTCTGGACAGAAGTCGAAACGTTTTCTGCAACAAATAAAGTCCAGTTGATCCTGTATTGAACGCCTTTTTTGATCACAGCTAATAGTAGCTACCTCCAGAGCAGGAGGCCGAGCAGCGACAGAGCAGTCCAAGCAGAGGAGGCTTTGTCGGACACATGAGCTAGAAATGGTCGGTGTACTCTTTCGAAGTGTCTAACCTCGTACATTCATGTAAAATAAAAAAAAGGGGAAACTTACGGCACATAGGAGGACATTCAACTTGCCTGGAGAGGAGCGACTGGGTTGTCATTTCCTGTAAGGTTGGGCCTCGGCCTTCGGCTAAAAACTGGGAAGCTACCTAGCCGAAGCTACCTAGCCGAGGGGCTATCTGTGGAGTTGGCCTCGTCGGGATGAGCGAGCGACGGCGTGGGGCTACTGAGGAGACCATCTGCTGAGGCTGTGCCCGCTTTGCAGGGTGAAGATTGAGGTCTGCGGCCGTTGGGTCTAAGTGCCACTGGGAGCCGGTCTTCGCAGGAGGATTTTGCGGGCTGCTGGTGGTCATTTGGGCCACCGTAGTTTCTTCCTTCCTTCCTTTTTCTGGCGCTGGATTGGTGTGCAGTAGCCACTGGCTACCATCAGAGGGCGGAAGTGGCCAAGGATCGGGCGTCAGCTTTTCTCGGCTGTGTACACATCTACAGGTTGTGAGTAAACTTAATAATGTCAATTAAATCCAGACGTGGAAAGAAAGATCTTTTGGATGAACAAGGTACAGAAATGGAGGACATTAAAAAGTCATTGGACTTTATGAGTATGGAACTGTCTAAATTGACTTCTAAACAAGAACTATTACATGGATTGTTAGAAGAAGTGAAACAACTCAAATTCCAAATGAATGAAAAGGACAAAAAAATAACTGAACTAGAAAAAAAAGTTGACGATATGGAAAGAAATGTGAGATTGGAGAATCTGATTATAACTGGTTTAACAGTAAAACCGAAGACTTATTCAAAAGCTGTGAAGGGTCCGGTAACAACAGAAGATGCGTCTCATCAAGAAATACAGACATTGGAAAACCAAGTTGAAAACCAGGTTGAATGAAAAAAAAGTTATATAATTTCTGGAGGACAAAAACTTTAATATCGAACATGAGGATGTATCAATCTGCTATACTTTGCCAGGACAAGATAAAATCAAACCAGCAATAGTAGTTAGATTTGTAAGCAGGAAACTTAGAAATAATTGCCCTCATTCACGAACCGTTCGTACGCACAGATTTGTTCTTAAACTGTGCGTACGAGTGATTTAGGATCATTTGTGGCATTCAACAATGTTTTCGTATCCTAAGATTTTTTTCAGATACGAACAAAATTTACGAGTGGTCCGGACCTGTCGTATAATTTAGGAGCGTCAGTCTGCTGTCATCCAGACGGATCTTCTCCACGAATAACTTCATATTTCGTTATTTAGAAAATATTTTGGGTTTAAAAAAATCACGCACCATAATTATTCTTGACAATAGGTTATTCTGTTTGAATTAGAATTATAATTTTAAGTTTAATTTGTCTGGTGTGTCGCGCAGGCTTCAGTGAGTCGTGCGCTCCCCTTGGTCATCAAAGCCCTCCTCATATTAACACCCAGGTACATAAAATTCCCATACACCGCCGCAGAACAAGTACGAATTAAGACTGATTTTCATGCTATTGCTGGACTGCTGTGCCAAACACCATCGGAGCAATAGATTATTATATCTGATTCGAAATATAACCTGCAGAATGTGGTTGCGCGATGACCAGGAGGAGCGCGCATGACTCATTTGTGCTGCAAAACATGTTGGCACGCGCGCAGCATGGCATTTATTGTCCATCCATCTCAGTAACGCAGACTTTTCCTTGATCTCCTCCTGTCCGTGCTGCGGCGAGACGTTTGTTTGAAGCCATTTTCAGATCAAACCATTTATTCTTGATTTCTGATACTGTACGACCCACGGGAGACACAACATATGCACTACAATATTAATATGAAGTTAACTGTAGTTTCGAGACATTTTAAAATGCTTCTGTTCAAAAACACATCCGACACTTGCGGGGGGGTGGGGGGTAGCGGTGCGCCACAGCTCTTCTGAATAAGTGAAAACACAGTTGTTTACACTAAAATTAAAAATATTTGACCATCCGACACCTGCGGGGGGGTGGGGGGGTAGCGGTGCGCCACAGCGCGACTGAGAGCAGATCTCCGAACGCGTGAAGTTCCTCCTTTTACTTCTTGAGTTTGAATGAATGGACACTTCCTGCTGTCAAAAGGCAGGAAACGTGGCCTTATATGGTGTTTTGAGGGTTGGGGATTATGTATAAATGACCTCTCCGCGAGCACACGCAGGTTGATAGAACAGGTGGGATTCATTAAATTTACGCAGCCATTTACACACTTTTCTTGAGGATAGAAGACTTTGTTGAATCTGACGTGGCATGTTCGTACGAACGCTTCGTACGAACAAAAGTAGGAGAAATTTAGGATAAAAATACGAACATTTTCGTGAATGAGGGCCAATGTGCTGATGCTGGCAAAAAAACTACAGGGCACAAAGGTATATATAAATGAGCATCTGACAAAACAGAATGCCAGCATTGCATGGGAGGCAAGGTTGTTAAAAAAACAAAACAAAATAATATCAACATGGACGAGAAATGGATATGTTTGGCTAAAAGTTAACGAACAAACACAACCCAAAATAATAAAGGAAATGAAGGACTTGGAAAAATTTAAATAATCCAGGAGAATGGCAACCTTCAAGTCATCAAATTATATTCCATATAAAATATATAAACATTTTAATTGTGAAAACATTAGTTCGATGAACAGATGTTTTTGACAATGACAGATTATACTGAATCTGAATCGAAAATATATAATGTTGATGATCTGATTGATCCTGGTTTTTTCCAACAATAGAGGGTTGTGATTATTATAGTGAACAACAAATTAATGATTTTAGCTTGACAAAATCTGGCTAATCCATAATTCATTTCAATTGCAGAAGTATAAATGCAAATATTTCCAAAATTACTGACTATTTAAAGCAACTTGATAGAACATTTACGATAATTGCATTGTCTGAGACGTGGTTAAAGGATGATAATATAATTAATACACAAATCGATGGGTATGAATTGTATACAATGAACAGATATAAAAAAAGAGGTGGTGGTGTGGCACTTTTTGTAAATAATGCTATAAAATGTAATTTAATCAGGGAAATGTCAATAATTGATGAGAAATTAATTGAAATGATAACTATTGAAATAATTAATAAAAATGACAGAAATATTATTATAAGTTGTGTATACAGACCACCTGGATCAAATATTGAGTCATTCACAGATAAAATTATTGAACTATTTGACAAGAGATGCAATAAAACAAATTTTCTTTGTGGAGACTTTAATATTGATTTGGGAATGCAGAAAGATTCAAACAATGTTGGTTCATTTATAGACTGCATTCCCTAAATCTTTACCATTTAATTTCAAAGCCAACAAGAATCACGTCTCACAGTGCAACTATAATTGACAATATTTTTACAAATGCCACAAATGGGAATGTGACTGGTGGTATCTTAATGAGTGATCTTAGTGATCATTTACCGGTGTTTACCATCTACAAGAAAGTTTCAATCAATCAAAAAAATAATCCCATGTACAACAAAAATAATAAACACATCTAAGAAAGCTTTAGATAAGTTGAAAGATGATTTAATTGAACAAAACTGGGATAGTGTTTATGTTGATGATGTAAATAAATCATATGATGCATTCATGAATATCCTTGAAGCTTTATATAAAAAAATTGTATTATAAAAAATTACACTAAGAAGAAAGTTGTTGACCAGCAATGGATGACGAAGGGATTGAGAAATGCTTGTAAAAAGAAAAACTATTTGTACTCCTGTTTCCTGAAATGTAGAACACGAGAAGCTGAAGATAGATATAAACAATATAAAAACAAATTAGTTGGGATTATAAGAAAACATAAGAAAGAATATTATAGTGACTTATTGAATAAAAGTAATGGAGACATGAAAGCTACATGGCGGGTAGTGAATAATGCTTTACAAAAAAATACAAATAAAACAAGCATTTCACAAACCTTTACAATGGATAACAAGAAAGTATACGATGAAAATGTAATTGCAAATGGATTTAATCATTACTTTGTTGACGTTGGAACCAACCTTGCTGCAACGATACCTAAGGTGAATAAGGATGTGAATTATTTAATTGATGATTACCCTGAAAGTATGTTCCTGCATGGAACTGATAAATATGAAATAATGAATGTCATTAATACATTTTCGGATAAAAGATCAAAGGATTTTATGGATATGGATATGATGTTTGTAAAGCACATACTGGGTCATGTAATCGAACCATACATATGCAATTTATCATTTACAAAAGGAGTATTTCCTGACAGAATGAAGGTGGCCAAAGTGATACCTCTGTTCAAAGGAGGTGACAAATGTGAGTTTAAAGACCGTGTAAAGTGAATTTCAATATTTTCTTAAATAAACATTATAAATGTCATAATTGTAATGTTGTAAATGAGTAAAAAGTCTCAAAATTGTAGCTCAATTAATTTTGGAGTTATAGATGAAACTGTGTATAAAGATATGTCTCTTTCAGGATTTTTTAGGCGTGTTTTAAACGTGACCGCGTTTCGTCACGCGGTTTTCATTAGTATAGCCCCACCCCCTGCTGCTCCAGCCGTATAAAGTCGTTCTTCGCATGGGTGGAGCCATTCACTCGCGAATCGCAGATAGCATCAGATAGCAATAGCATAGATATTTTGTTCACTGTTAGCTAGCTAATCAATTATGCCTCGTTCCTGCATCTTCCCTGGATGTCGCAATGGTCAGGGCACCCACATTGAGACGCAGGAGGGAGTCAGAACAAACCCAGGCATGCTGCTGTAGCGGCCACCTGCACCTCCGCGTTGCCCCCCCCCCCGCGCGCGCGTGTGTGTGTGTGCGCGTGTGTGTGAGAGCGATCCGTGCGCGCCGTGAAACGCCGTGACTCCGCTGACACAGATGAGATAACTTATCAACGTGATTACTCTTTATTTGATCACAAACACAGACCCCGCATGCGATGTGACCGGGTCGGACCGGGTGCAGCGAGTCCGCTCATCTTCTAAAATAGCGCTTATTATTAAACACATAACAGCGGAGTTATGAATTATCTTTGTGTCCTCAACTTTAAAAACAAAACCAGAGTTGTTAGTGCACTAAAAACAGCGTAACTCTTGGAAAAAGGAGCTGCTGGCAGCCAGAACGGAGCAGATGGATCTCTGCTTCACCCGTCTGCCTGTCCAGACACAGCTCAGCTCTGAAGGGGGCAGGACACGGCGCTGAAACCACGCCCACGCGCTGACACGCCCCCACCGTTTCAGATTAAGGGAAAATAATGTTTTTTCATGATTTTTGACACTTAATTTTATAAGGAAAACAATGTTTTTAATCAGTCAGATTTATATGGGTGATTAATAACACATATTTATGCCATGTGACAAACTAAAAACACACATTTAATTTCACTTTACACGGTCTTTAATAATTATCGACCGATATCCTTGTTACCACAGTTTTCTAAAATATTGGAGAAATTATTTAGTAACAGATTAGACCAATTTATTGAAAAACAAAATATTTTAACCAATAGCCAATATGATTTCAGAGCAAAAAATTCAACATCCATGGTGCTTGTGGACTTTATTGAACAAGTGACAACTGCTGTGGACCAAAAACAGTATTGTGTGAGTGTGTTTGTTGACTTAAAAGAGGTGTTTGATACGGTCGATCATAACATTCTTTTAGAGAAATTGTATAAATATGGTATCAGAAGATTGACTCTGAAGTAGGTGTGCAGTTACTTAAATAACAGGAAACAATTTGTGCAGATAAATGATATAAGATCGGATTACAGCAAAATTACATGTGGAGTTCCTCAAGGATCTGTAATTGGTCCAAAGTTGTTCATCCTGTATGTAAATGATTTGGTTAAGGCGTCTAGTCTCCTTAAATGTGTTCTTTTTGCAGATGACACAACTTTTTTTTGTTCTGGTACGAATATTGAACAGTTATTGAAATTAATGATGATTGAGTTTAATAAAATTCTAAATTGGTTTAGACTCAACAAAGTATCGTTAAACTTAGATAAGACTAATTATATGATATTTAGCAATAAAAATAAAAATAT
Source organism: Garcialebias charrua (assembly GCA_038048925.1). NCBI lineage: Eukaryota > Metazoa > Chordata > Actinopteri > Cyprinodontiformes > Rivulidae > Garcialebias > Garcialebias charrua. Next base: position 39,990 of record JBBPBX010012789.1, on the reverse strand, counting down.
TGATGTTTCATTCAAGATTGACAATTCAGAAATCTGTAGAGTATATGAGGCGAAGTTTTTGGGTGTCATCATTGATGATAAATTATCATGGAAGCAACACATAAATTCAGTTAAAACGAAAATATCGAAATCTGTTGCAATTTTTTATAGAGTCAGGTATCTACTGAATGATAAAGCTTTGTGTTTGTTGTACAATACAATTGTTGTGCCACATTTAATTTACTGTATTAATGTTTGGGGAAAAGCATGTAAATCAATTACAAAGCCCATTTTTATATTGCAGAAGAGAGTTATAAGAATTATCAAGGGTAAACATTATTGTCATCCATCAAATATATTATTTTGTGAATTGAAGTTTTTGAAGTTCCCTGATTTAGTGGATTATAACATCTTGTCATTTATGTATAGAGCGCATCATAATGCATTGCCTTCTAATATCCAAAATAATTATGTGAAAAGATCCAGTAATTATAATCTTAAGGGGAAAGATGTTTTTCTTAAACCGCAATTCAGAACCAGTTTGAAGGGAAGATCTACCATAATTCAAGGTGTTAGACTGTGGAACGATTTAGAGTTATCTGTTAAGGAAGCTGTATCTATCTCAATATTTAAGAAACTGGTAAAAGTTCATATGCTAAAAAAATATATATATGAATGTATTTCATGAAAAGTGTTAGATATTTGAAATATCGCTTGAGTTATTTACTTGTTTTGACAATTTTTTGAATTTGTTTATTTGAATGGTTTATTGGATAACCATTGGATAATGTATTTTTTATACATTAAATGTTTTTAAAAATAATTTCCACCCGCTTTCCCAGACCTGTCCAGGTCCTCCTGTCTGCCTGGGCTCGGGGTCCGGCCTTCAGGAGCATGCAAGGCCAGGACCCGTGCACTTCAACAGGTCGGCAGCTCGTATGATCCTCCATGGTGACCAGTGGAGCTCGGAGCAGGAGCGGGCGGGCCCTGGCCTCACGTGCTCCTGCGGGTTGGCAGCACAGAGGATCTTTTGCGGTGACCGACGGAGCTCCATCCAGCTCGCTCTGAATTTTGTTGTCGGCCACCAAGCACAAAAAACACCTGCGCTTCAGCGTTAGACCACGGTGTTGTCATCGTTTTAAAATCTTTAAAATGGGTCCAGTCGCTCCTCGAGTTCGAGTTATTGTAAATGGCAGATCGAGTTGTTGTGAAAGTTTCTCAAACAACCAGTGACTCCACTCCCTGACCAGCCAGTGACCGACGGTGTTGTGACGCCACGTTTTGGTGCCAGTTCGGTCTGGTTGGAACCCCAGAGAAAAAGGGACCAGTTCCATGAACCATTGCTTGTAGAAAGTCTTGGAACCGTGCCGAGTCGCTTCAAACCGTGCTGTACCATTCTAGCAGTGGTGTAGTCTACGCGATACGCGGGCATACGGAGTATACCCACTAGAAAAGCTTAAGAATTTCAGTATACCCACTTAAAAGTGTCCAATGATACATAACATCATTAGGCATGTGTCACTGATGAGTTAAACAGCAGTTAAATGCTTCTGTAACAATCTATCTGTATTTAGCACTTGTTTATTACATTGGCTTATCCAGCGAATTATTGTATATTTAATATTTCTGTACTTACTACTTAATACTTGAACATGTTTTGCTTTGATACACTTTTATAAATTCTATAACATGCTTTTAATGCAAAGTCAACTGTTGTACTGAGTGCGCATTTATTCAAATATAAGCATCAGAGAAATTTGGAAATGTTTAATATGCTTAAAAATCTAAATACATTGACAGTTACATTGTACCAACCAGTGTACTTTGGATTAGAAGCACAGTATACCCACTACAAAAATGTAGACTACACCACTGCATTCTAATGAAAAAGGGCCAACAGAACCCCTGTGCATATTGAGGCATTTTACACTATTTTTTGAATCCGTCCAGAGGACCTGACTTAATTTTTTTGGATTTTCTACCTGGATTATTGAGCATGCATCAGGATATTTTGGAGACTCCTTCACAACGGAACTGATGTTTGTGTTGATAAAGAAGGAGTTTGAAAAAAATACAAATTTGGTTTAAACGAAATAAGTTGTCATTGAATATTGATAAAACCAATTTTATGTTATTTAGTAAAAAGACAATCACTTTGGATTTTTCTTTTGAAATTGATGGTATTAAGATATGTAGAGTAAATTAGGTTTAGTTTCTGGGTGTAATTATTGATGACAGACTATCATGGAAACAGCATATAAATGTTAAAACTAAAATATCTAATTCAATTGCATTGTATGGAGTAAGGGACTTGTTGAATGATAATGCTTTGCACTTGCTTTATAACACAATTATAGTTCCGCATTTAATTTATTGTGTAAATGTTTGGGGTACAGCATGTAGGACAACAACTATGCCTATTTTTATTTTGCAAAAAAGAGCTGTAAGAATTATAATGAGAAAAAATTATTGTCATCCTTCTGGCACTTTGTTTTGTCAATTGGAATTACTTAAGTTCTATGAGTTGGTTGATTATAATATTATTTTACTTATGTATGAAGCTCAGAATTTCTCGCTACCAGCTAACATTCAAACCTATTTTGTGAAAAGGATTCGTTGCTATAATTTAAAGGGAATAGAAATGTTTGTTAAACCTAAGTATAGAATTAGTTTAAAGGGTAGGTCTACTACAATAAGAGGAATTGATCTTTGGAATGGACTAGAGGACAATGTAAAAAATGCAAAGTCCATACAGATATGATAAGAAATGTTTTCTTCTTCTGCTTCCTTTCATTTTATGTTTTTTTGTTTAATTTTCTTTCTAGAAATTGTCATTGTTTTTAATATTAAATGAATGAAATTATACAATACAATTCAATACAATACAAATGCTGTTCACCAACTTGTTGCCCTGTGAGATGCTACCTCTAGAGGAGGCAGACTGAGGACTCAGAGAAGGTTAGCATCGAGTACCTTGGCGAAGGACGTTGAAATAGTCTCCGGTGGCAGGACACAAGGAGTGGATGAGATTTGCTCTGAGATGTGGAAGACTCTGGATGTTGGATGTCTTGTTTGACACCTCTTCAAAAATCACATGGAGGGTGAGGACAACACATGCACAGTGGAGGACACAGTCTTCCAACTATTCAAGGCTCAAACTCTTCAGTGTCAAGAGTGTTGGACAGAAGGCTCTGACTGATGGTCACACCTCAGGCTCAAGAGGAGCCGAGGGGCTTCATCCTGGTTGTAGACCAGTGGACCAAATCTTCATCTTTGTGAAAGTATTAAAGAGATTATGGGAGTGGGATTGTCTAATACACGTTTTGTCAATCTGGAAATCTATTTAATTTAGTAAAATTATTTTACATTTTTCTTTGGCTATGGCTGTCTCAGAGGAGTTGATGGGGGAGAGGGCGGACTCCAGAAACCATCATAGCACCTGCAAACTGGTTGGCCCACTATGTGAATGTGCTGCTTGTGGGACTGAGTTTGTTGTGGCTCCTTGGACTGAAGTCCTTTGTATGAAGGATGAAACACTTCAACAAAACAATAAACTGTCCAGAGGACCTGACTGAAATTTGTTGGGTAGTATTTAGTCTGACAGAGTACTAATCCTAAGTTTTACAACTATGTGCAAACTTGTGTAAATGTTTTTTTCCTCATGACACAATGTACCGTAATTTTTGGCACACTTTTGAAATCATCAATCCAAATTTTCTTTTGTAAACTGCTGTTTTAGAAACTTGGCTTTTGTCTCGCAAACATTAAAGGAGTTAGGACTATTAACTAAAAACTTTAAGGGTCGTTAAAATAACAAATTACAACAAGAACAGCCTTTCCTAAAACTGACCACCTTTATTGAGACGTATGTTCAGGATCAACTTTGTCTCCAAATTGCTTCAAGTAATTTAAGTGAATAATAAACCAGTTTTCTTTTTTAACCACTCCTGAACTGAGCAATACATAAATGTTTTCAGAGTCCAAGCCTCATTACCCTTTTCATAAAAAACAAAAAACAAAACAAGTATTACTTTAGGTTTAAAACTCTTAAAGCAACTAATGAATAGTTACTCAGGAAAAGGTAATTGTTGGAAAAAATAAGGAAATGTTTTAACTAAGAATCTGGAGACTTTAGGAGAAAAAAAAAAATGAATGATGCAATATAAATTACTATTACACAATCACATAAAAAATATAATAAAGACTGATTTTGTTGTTGTTGTTGCAGAGCAAAGAGGGGGAATTAGAAATACTCTCCTTGAGTTCATCCATGTGGAGAGTGTGATAACTTGGGAAAATAAATGAGGTTCCAACTTCCATTATGACGTGTGGCTGCATGCAGGTGTCAGGTTTCTATCAAAGGGGTTTTCATTAGTTGTCACTTATAATCATCAACTTTAAACTGTGTGTAAACTGACTACACTGATTATTTGAAGAAACTTTTTTCAGTTTGTACATAGCTTTAAGATACAGGTAGTCCCCGACTTACGACGGAGTTCCATTCCTACGCTCCGTCGTAAAGTGAATTTCGATGTAACTCAAAACATACGTCCAAACTGCACCTCATACAGTACTGTATTTTACCAAGCACTTAACCTATCCTAACACAGTACCCTACATAATTATCAAAAAACACATACATTTCAGAGCCATAATGAAGGGGAAAAAAGAGTTAATTTCCTACTCTGGACTGCTGGTGAAGCCACACTGCAAAAACGTAAAATCTTACCAAGTCAAATTTTCTAATTTCAAGTCAAAACCTCTTATCACACTTAATATAAGTCAAAAACATATTTCTAAGTAAGACATAACAACTTGTTTTGAGACAATGCATCTTGAAAATCTTGATAAGGCAAAAAGTCTTGAAAATATCTTGTTTTGAGTCATTTCTTATTTGAAACAAGCTTTTTTGACATTTCATTAACATTTGCAGTTGTCGTGAGGTTTGTAAAATGTGAAAAATCTTGTTTCAAGATAACAAACTAACTTGAATTTAGACAAATCTGTTTCTTTGATCAGCATGCCCACTCAAAGTATTAATCATTCTATTTTTTATACAGGTTCTGTTTAACTTTGAACAGACTCCATTGTCCTAATACAATTTCTTTAAACCAATAGTTCATTAACATTTTCTACATTGTATTTTTTTCCAAGGCTGAATACTACATAAACATACCTACTGTGCAGTTTATATTAAATAGACAAATAATGCAGGTTCATTTCACATATTTATTTTAACATATAATTTAACATATAATTGAGTTTAATAAAATAAATGTGGTTAGGAGAGATTAAGCGGCCGTGGGGCGGCCGTGGCGTAGTGGTAATGGCAGTCGTCCCCAATCGGAAGGTTGGAGGTTCGAATCCTGGTTCCCCATGTGTCGTTGTGTCCCCGGGCAAGACACTTAACCCCGAGTTGCTCCCGGTAGGACTGGATGGCGCCTTGCATGGGTCTGCCGCTACCGGTGTATGAATGTGTGTATGAATGGGTGGATGGTTGGTATTGTAAAGAGCTTTGGGGCCCCTCATAGGGGGCTGGAAAACGCTACATAAATAAGCTCCATTTACTATAAACATATTTTTCTACGTTTGGGACAAGGGGAAAAAATATAGTAAAAAAGGGATCCTTCGCACTCCTTCCCACACCTTTGCACTCCTTCGCACTCCTTCCCACATCTTCCCACACCTTCCCACACCTTTGCACTCCTTCGCACTCCTTCCCACATCTTCCCACACCTTCCCACACCTTGGCACTCCTTCGCACTCCTTGGCACTGGCACTCCTTAGTTATTAGTTATTTAGTACACAAAGAATGGGATTAACAATAACATTTTTATGGGTACCAGCACACATTGGGATAAAAGGAAATGAGACAGCAGATATGGCAAAGAAGGCAACTCAAACTCAGATCAACTTCACAGTAAAAACAAGTAAATCAGAGGCAAAAAGTATCATTAAACAAAGACTGAAGAAAGAATGGCAGAAAAGATGGGATGAAGAAAGTAAAGGAAGATGGTTTTATGGGATCAAAATGACAGTACATGTAGGTGAAACACGAACTGGAAGAAGGAGCAGAAAAGAGGAAAGATTAATAACAAGACTAAGATTTGAACACACAGGACTTAATTATTCATTATTTCAAATAAAGAAACACAATACAGGCAAATGTGAGCACTGTGGACAAGATGAAACATTGCAACATGTTCTACAGGAATGTCAAAACTATGATCAAGACCGTGAATATATGAAGAGAGAATTTGAAGAGATAAAAGAAAAGTTTAACATAATAGCTGCACTACAACATAACTTAGAGAGTAAACATATCCAAATTATAATTAGATATTTTAAGAAAACAAAGTTGTTTAATAGAATTTGAAATACATATAGTTTAATCAGGCGTACACATAGAATTATCCCATGAAGAACCACACTCCATACCAGTGGTGGCGGTAATGCACACCTAAAGTGTTTTGCCAACCGCCATTAAACCCCATGAAGAAGAAGAAGAAGAAGAAGAAGAACGGTGTGCGCATGCGTGAAGTAATTCGTAATCTTCTTTGCGCGGGCTCAGCACAACAGTAAGTAAAGTTTTGTAAATCACATTAGTTAATAAACCCGTGACAAACTTTGAACGATTATTTTGGGGCGTACAGTCAACAGCAGAATTTACCAACGGCTTACTAGCTGTGCCGATATTTTCGAGCTGTACATTTCGAGCCGATTTTTTCGAGATAGCTAGCTCGGACTGCAAGCTACCGTCCGAGCTAGCTACACAGTAGCCGTGCGGAGCCAGTATAACAGTCTCATTGATTAAATGAGTGCGTATTTGCTGCGGAGGTCGGACAGGAGCGAACGCATGTAGGGGGCTAGCAGTGTTAGCGCGGGCTAGCTAGCTAGCTAACCCGCGCTAACACTGGACTGTTGTGATGGTATGCTAAATGAGGTGGTTGGAAAAAAAAGAGCTGGAGTTTAATGTTTTTGTCTGCTCTGTTAGGCCATGAAGAGTCCTAAACTCTTAGAGAGGTGCTCAAAAGGAGAGAGAGAGAGAGTATTTGTATAAAAAAGAATTTATTATGACAGGCATAATGATTAATCAGCGTACAGACATAAAATACATTTATATGCATACAGTGGCCTCTCTTCTGACTAAGATATGGTGTTCTGGTGTGCGTTATCTCTGTAGATGGATGTGCGAGCAGAGTCTTAAATCAGTAAAACGGTTTTCTAGATGTGAACTCTAAGTGTATTAGCCTTTAAGTAATAATGTAGTCTATCATAATAGTATATATATTATGTGTGATGTGTTCTGGTTATCGAGCACAATGTATTGTTGTCTGTGGACCAGCGGCAGTAACTATGTTACCTGCACTGGATGAAGAGAAACTACTTGATTAAGTTATGATTATATGAAAAATGGGCTCCTAAGCTAACTAAACAGTAACATTTCCTGAGCATATAAAATCAGTAAACGGTGTATAAAACAGTGTCATAACTCTTCAGCCACTAAGCCTAAAATGTCTCAGAAATATGTTTAACATTAAACTATAAAACTTAATTATCCCCTATACATGTACTGCCCATCATTAATGACTTTTTTTAATAATGTGCTTAAAAAAAACATTTCCCCCTCTTATATCTGTCAGCATTGGCTGTGGTCACACAAAGATAAATGTTAATGTTACATGAACTAAGCAGAGGGGTATTAATCTACTGCTGATGGAGAATGTGCAGAGGCCCCAAACACACCTGCTTCATGGGTATTTGTCTAAACAAGAATGTTCAATGTCTCTGTTGGTGGTATATTGACATACTTTCCATCCACAAACTTTTAAAATAAGGTTGAGATTTCACATTCCTCTCCTTGCTCTTTTCCACAGATTTGGAAAAACACGATCCAAGTCGCCTTCAGTGGTGAGTTGTCTCCAAACCTAACCCAGCCATCCATGGACACCGGCTACCAAAAGATGCCAGTTCCCTGTTAGGAAATCCCAGTGAAATAGACGTCACAGATCTATGTGGTGGCCAGTTCCTCTACTTTTTCATTCATTCAACCTTTATTTAGTCAGGTAAATCTCATTGAGCCTCGAGGGCTCATTTACAAAAGCGACCTGCTACAAACTAAAGAATGATGAACAGCAATGGTAGAATTTCCTTAAACAACAAACAACAGAAAAAAGAAAAAAAATGTAGGAGAGAAATAGAAAGTGAAATGCAAAGTATCAAAACTTTGGTGTGGAGACAGGACTTCTGAAAATGTGCTCACATTATCCCAATTTTTTTTCAACAGAAAATGAGATACAGCTAAATTTCAATGTAGATGGTGTACCATTATTTAAATCATCAAATGTACAAATTTTGCCCATTCTCTGCAGTGTGAAAAAGTTAGAGCCGTTTATTGTTGCATTAATTTGTGGAACTGCAAAGCCAAACAGTGAGCCAAAGCCAGGCAGCATCAGGCCTCAGAGTAAAAAACCTTGGCCTTATCGGAAAAGCAAGACAAAACCGAGCCTAAGCTGTCCCAGGCTCTCTCAGAGCTGCAAACTCAAGAACTCCCAGAAAACCTCTTCTGCAATAATGATGAATCAACCTGAAGGTGGTACCGTTTGCATCAGACATTAGAACGTAACCAACTTTGTTATGCACACGGAAAGGCCTCGTATGATAAGACACACCAATTCTCTGTTTTAACGTTAGGGCTGCAATGATCAAAAGGTATGAAATACAAAACTGCATCTGACAATCGGTCACAAAATTTCCTTCACAGGTATAGTTTGTTCAAAATATGACTACTGTCTTACAGCATGTATATTTTTTTATTTATTTTAGGTCAAAAAGCTACCAAGAAGTCTAGAAATGTTTTTCCTTGTGAGGGTATGTTAAAAAAATTTTCACCACTGATTAATTTGGGGGTATACCACATCAAAAGAGGATAGTTATACCTTGGTGGTGGGTCATGTCACACAAGGTGGGCTGACAATTCTAGAATCATTGGAGGTATGCAATTGTTCTTACTGCAAACGCACAGCTAAGTCACTTACACTTTTTGTTACATATTTCACAATAAAAATAAGCCACATCCTGCACATAATAAGCTAATCCATGTAACTTTTATTTCTTTTTTTAAGAACAAATCTATGTAGTATTTCAATCACCACCATATCAGTAACAGGCTAATTACTTACTATAGATGTAAAATCACTTTTATTTTAATTTATTTTTTACTGTTGACTGTTTTATTATAGATGACTTTGCTCTTCCAACTCCTCCTAAAAGGATGAATGCACAGTCAGGTAAATATTGCACAACTATCATCTTGGGGTACTTGGAAACCTTGTGTAAAGTAATTTACATTTTTGACATATTAACACTTATGTTTAAACCCTCTAAAATGCAGAAAGAACCCCGATGGACATCCCTTCAAGCACTCAATCTCAAATCTTGGGATGCAATGGTAGCAGGAGTCCCTCTGAGTCTCTTTCTAATGATCAAAGGTATTTAATTTAAATATGATCAAAATTAGAGATGTAACAATTCATCTAACTCACGATGTGATGTGTACCAATTTTGCTGTTGCATGCTTTAAACAGATCAGTCAGACCTGGCCAAGACAGTCCCTTTCTCAGAGGCGGCGTTGGAGGTCGAGGTCTTCCTCTCGTGGACAAAGGTAAATTGTTATCAAAAGTATAATATTGATAACCTGGATTATTCTGATAATTCAAACATTTCCAGAAATGTAGATTAATTTATCTTTTTAATTACAATAATGCATTATTATTTGAATGTTAATGAGAAATTGGTGTTATTATTTTTTAAAGAATAAACCTAACATAGTATTTGGATATTAAAGTTTTCAAGGTGGAAAGAAACAAAATCTTTGCAGGTTGCTGGAAATATCTTACTCAAAATCTTTTTTTTTAATTGATACATTTTTTCCCATGGTTCTACACTAACTTCTTGCACTGATTGCACTGGTGTTTCTAAACTTTTTTTTGGTTCACCAGCACAGTTAGTGCACCCAAATTTTCAACCGCGTCATATTTAACATGATAGTTTTACAGGTTCTCTATTTTATTTATTTATCTGGCTTATATTCCACAATCTTAAAATATGATTCATCATGCCAACAGAAATATGTCTTTGTGTTTCAGGAAAAACAGGACCTCAAAGCCCCCAGGAAAACTCTCCCTCTCCTGTCCAATTCTGATTGTGTGTTCGTCCAACTGCCTGCTCACGGTAGGAGATGTGCCTATCACAACATTTCCCAAAGACATTTTATGTTTAAACATTTGAAGTTGTAGTGGCTCCCTCGTTTTTCATGGTGCCCAGTAGTATACTCTCCATTTTTCATAGCAAAAATTGTTTTTATTTTGTTGAAGGTGTTTTATATTATTTTAAAAAAATATAATCAAGTGTTAACTACAGTTGTAATTGGGAGTAGTAGTTGTTGCATTGCTGCTGAAACCATTGTGATAAAATAAATGTGTTGAAGTTAAAGAATACCTTTCATTTTTTGTCATTACAGAAAATGTTTGAAGGTTTTGACAAGACATGTATTATTACGTTTGTTGGTTAAATTTGATAACGGGTTGGAGAAACATTTGAAACATCTGTAGAACTAAAAATGAGTAAAAGTTTTAGGGATGTATACTAATTTTAAGCATCACACGCTCAATTGTAGTAAAATATTGCTAAGAATGAGATTTTTTGCAGCTAGGTTTAAGATTGTTTATCTTGTAAAAAGATAAAATGTCTTATTTTTAGAAATCGTGTCAAGACAATTTTCACTTGTTGGAAGATCTTTTTGCTTGTTTCAGTCAAAAAAAATCTAATTTTAAGTTGTTTTAAACTTGTTTTCAGAGTAGACTTTTCTCCAGTGTACTACTTTTGAGCATCAGAATCTTATTATAAGACAAGAAAAGCTCACAATTGTAGTAAAATATTGCTCAAAACTAGATTTTTGTAGCTAGTTTCAAGATTCCGCATATCTTGTTTTCACTTGTTACCAGATCTTTTTGCTTATTTCAATCCAAAAAAAACCTAATTTTAAGTTGTTTTAAACTTGTTTTCAGAGTAGACTTTTCTCCAGTGTACTACTTTTGAGCATCAGAATCTTATTATAAGACAAGAAAAGCTCACAATTGTAGTAAAATATTGCTCAAAACTAGATTTTTGTAGCTAGTTTCAAGATTCCGCATATCTTGTTTGACTTGAACAAAATGTCTTATTTTAAGAATCTTGTCAAGTGAATTTTCACTTGTTCCATTGGCAGATTTTTTTGCTTATTTCAAGCAAAAAAATCTTATTTTACATTTTTTTTTTCTTATTTTTAGAGGGGCATTTTTTCCAGTGTAATTGATTATCTAAGAATTATTTTGTGTATTAAATTGAATGAACACTGTCTGGTAACCCCAAAGAGATACCATAAATTTTTTAAAAACCTATCTGTGGTCTCCTTTAAAAACTCCACTCATTCTGTGAAGGACAACATGTGATTCATTCAGGAGTCACATGTTAGTGTTTATAAAATGAAGCAAACATCTCACTAGTGACAGCATGTTATGTGGAACATTATACACGATACTGATATTTTAAAATGTAATTAGCTTTTAACAATTCTATATATACACAGTATATATATATATATATATATATATATATATATATATATATTGTGTATATATATATGTTATGTATTATATATATATATATATGTATATATATATATATATATATATTATATATACAGGTAGTCCCCGATTTACGAGCGAGATCCGTTACAACGAGGCGCTCGTAAACCGGAAATCTCGTAATTTGGAACGGCCGCCACGCTTCTCGTAAGTCCGGAAATTCGCTCGTAAATTGGAACGGTTTTGCTAGCGCGACTACAAACACTCGTTTTTCATCGAAAAACTGCTTATGAGTGCATAAAAATGATCGGAAACGTGTGTCCACATGTTTAGCTAACGAACTGTGGTGAAAAAACACAGGAAAACTCAGTATTTTTTGCGTTTTTTCCAATAATTCGCCAGCTCGTAAGTCTGGAACCTCGTAGATCAGAGCGCTCGTAAATCGGGGACTACCTGTATATATATATATATATATATATATATATATATATATATATA
>JBBPBX010012789.1:0-27742 GCA_038048925.1 Garcialebias charrua | reverse complement strand
ATATATATATTATATATATATATACACACAGTATATATATATATATACTGTGTATATATATATACAGTATATATATATACAGTATACATATATACTGTATATATAAACACAGTAGTCCCTCGTGTATAGCGGGGGATCCGTACCCTGAAGACCTGTGATTAGTGAAAAACTGCAAAGTAGGAATAGTAGTACAAGTAGTAAGTGGTAGTTTAGTATTTATATAAATATATAATAAGGCGTTTTAAACCCTTCCCACACTCTTGCAATATTCTAAATAATGTTTATAAACTCTAAACTCTATAAAAGAGCACAGCATGCCATGATTTCAGCTCCTTGCCTCTTCTGCTCTTTGCCACCTGCAAGCGCTCTTGGCCACGCCCACTTCTCCGTTCTGCACTGAACAGCTGATCAGCTGCAGCAGGAAGTTTATCCTACAGTGTGGGCTGCACAAAGCTACAGGAGGTGCTAAATAATTTAAAATAATTTATTTTAAATAAAAGATTCATGCCAATCATGCAGCTCATCCATCAATCAGCCAATTGTATGTCATGTCCAATCTTATTTTGAAAAACCGCGATAGAGCGAACCCGCGATAAATGAACCGCGATGTAGCGAGGGACTACTGTATATAAATACAGATTCTTTCCCAACATTTTTTATATCTTAATTTTTATATATTCATACACGCTACCGGTGTATGAATGTGTGTATGAATGGGTGGATGGCTGGTACTGTGAAGCGCTTTGGGGCCCCTCATAGGGGGCTGGAAAGCGCTATACTGTATAAGTAAGCTCCATTTACCATATCATGGAAAAGTTGTTTAGTTTCCATAATTCCATTCAAAAAGTTAATCTTTAATACTGGTAGATGATAGATTCAGGGTCACCAGAAGCACCAAAACCTGGTTTGATGCCCATGCCACAGTGCTTGACTGGCCAACCAACTCGCAGGACCTAAACCCCGTTGAGAATCTATGGGGTATTCTCAAGAGGAAAATGAGGGGCACCAGGTATTCTCAAGAGGAAAATGAGGGGCACCAGACCCAACAACAAAGAAGAGCTGACAGCAAGCATCAAGGAAATCTGGGCTTCCATAACTCCCAGTCAATGCCACAGGCTGATTGTCTCAGTGCCACGTCGCATCGAGGCAGTGATTAAGGCAAAGGGATTCCCAACCAATTGTCATTTTGAAAGTACAGTACCATATTTTATTTGTTGTGATCCTAATTTATTTCTTTTTTTTCCCCTGCTCAAACTGAGAAGTCGTGTGGGCTGATATCTTTACAGTATTCTAATTATTTTTAATTCTGTTTTCGTGGGTTTCATGAGCTGGAAGCCCAAATTATGTAAAAATAAACAAATAAATACTTGAAATTGTTTAAATTGTGGACCTGAATCTATCATCTATTAAAGATTAACTTTTTGAATGGAATTATGGAAGTTAAACAAATTTACCATGATATTCTATTTTTTTGGAAAGGGTCTGTGTATGTATAAATATATATAATGTATATACTGTGTATATATATACAGTATATATATATATATATATATATATATATATATATATATATATATATATATATATATATATATACACGGCATGTGTGAGTGTGTGTATGCATGTTCACAGCCACACACAAATGGATGCAGGGATGTATATGTAGATATCATATGCAGATATGTAGATGGATATGTGATATGAATGTATATGTATATATATTTGTAGGTATGGGTATGTTTATTTATGGAAATCTACTGCAAGGTCATGAATATTATTAGTCTTTATGCATGTGTATTTTGTTGCTGTGTTTTGTCATGTGCTTTGCAGGATTGCGGACGGAGGTTGGGTGTGTTTGCCTTGTGCTCTTTTTGTGGATAATTGTTGTTTTGTTGTCTTACTTTCTATCTTTCTTTTCTCTCTTTATAAAAAAAATAAATAAATCATATCGGTGTGAGAGGATGGCTGTGAGGTGAGAAGGGAGGCCGTCTATAAAAGGAAAAAAATAAAAAAATAAAAATAAAAACGGATAAAAATATTTTTGATTTAAAAATTTTAAATTCATTCATTCAACCTTTATTTAAATAAAATAAAATATTTAAATAAAATTTAAATAAAATTTAAATAAAAGATATTCAACATGTTTTTCCTCCTCATAAGGCAGAACTTCACCATATTTTCTTGAAACATAAAACAAAATGTTTAATAATTGCAGCCAAGGCTATAAATACATTACAGTTACATAACATCTTTGCACAAAACTTTTTTTTTTTGGTGTAAATTTCAACTAAACGCGCTATGGTTGCCAGCATGAGGGCATGTTTATTTACCATTTAAAAAAAAAAAAAGAATAAAAAGGCTGACGTTTGTTATGTTTTTCCCAGTAATACCTTGTAGAGTATTTTTCTCTGAGTATCAGTATTTAATGTGAATATCCAGCACAAAAACATGGACATATGATATTTTTAGATCCTGTCAAAACAACTTAAAGATAAATGACAGCGTAAAAATGAAGCTGCTGGTTATTTCCTGACCTCTCTCTGTCTGACAGAAGGCTGCTGACACTAAACGACGTGCGAGCGGTCGTTTTACGCCCCAGGAACATCTCGGAGCTTCTTACCTCCTTTTCAAAGTCCAGCTCGTCTCTCAGAGCCAGAGCCCTGATCAGCTCCTCGCTGTAGCGGCGGATGGCTGCCTCCACTTCCTCCAGAGTCTGGTTGAGCTCGGACATCGACAGCTGACGCAAACCTGGGGACCAGATAAGGAGGCATGAAGGAAAATGAATGTTCTTACAATATTACAAAAATGTCACAAAATATTTGTGTAAACATACCAAACTAACTAGACATTTTGTTAAGCCAGTTATTTCAAGACGGTTACGTAACGTTTGGGACAACACATTCACCATTTGTGACAGATTATATAAGAACACGATCACGTGTGCGCACGTGCTCAGTGCATCTCGTACTGGACAGTGTGCCCCATAATAATTTATCTCCTTATCTTAGATCATTCCACACGAGATAGGAACGTTTCCGCTGTGTGTTCGTGTGTGTGGCGACACTCACGTTCCTCACAGCTCGTGTTGGAGCCGGAGCGTTTCAAAGCACCGAGGTCCTGAGACAACACGGACAAGTCGGACTGTGAGGGACTCTCGTCGTCATCGGGAGACTCCTGCATCATCTCTTCTATTTCCTCAATGACCTAACGCGACCAAAAAGAAAGAAGCGTGCTCAAAAACATGTTTGGCGTGGATATTTATAGCCTGAAACAAAGTTATTTTAATATTATTAATGATGCCACATTAACCTACATCAAGGTTGAAGTCAGGTTAGATTTCTTACTAAAGCTGTTTGTTTCTGTCTGATGTAAAAGCTGATTTTGTGTAACGTAACTGTTGTTCATGCATCACAGATGTTAGGACACGGCCCAGTTTAGAAGCGACTGGCTGACTTTGTCTCACTCACCTGCTCAGCAGTGAAGAGGGGCTCGTCATTGATGCACGACACGATGATCGAGTGCATGTCCAATTGTTCCCTCAGCTCCTCGTCGTCATCTGACAGATCTAAAGACTGGTTGTCCACGTTCTGTCCCTTTGGAAGACAGAGACAGAGACAACAATTACCAGGCCAAGAAGACACAAACTTCAAAGTGACCAGGGGCCTCATGTACAAAGACTTGCGTAGATTTCTTACTGAAAAGTCACGTACGGACAAATCCAGAAAAGTGTCCACGCACAAAAAAATCCAGATTTATCAAACTGTGCGTACACCGGAATCCACGCACATTCCTTATGTACAACACAATCAACGTGGAATTCAGCGCACATGAGAGAGTGGCCGACTCCGCCTTTGACACGCCTCCGTATGAATATGCAAAGTCATTCAAATATGCCATGCACGACAGGAATGTCGTCTCTGCTCCATTGCAAATCATGTCGGAACGTGGAAAAAAGAGGAACTTCACGGACTGTGAACAGAAATCACTTCTGAGTGAGGCAGAGAAGCACGGAAAAAGGCTTCATTCGGCACGCACAGTGCAAAACAAACCATCCACTTTTAAATAAGAAGTTGACCAAGCTGATCTAACATGCCTGTATAGCTTAGTGGCGAACGCGCCCGCCCTTCGTCCCAAAGGTCGTGAGATCGACTCCCGCTTGGTACAATGTTTTTTTTTTTCATTCCAGATTTAAAGACCACAGGAAAACTATTGAATGAAACAACAAGAAATAGAACAATACATGAAATGAAAGGAAGCAGACGATTTATTGTTTTGTAAATAGTTTTCATGTGTATTTCAATCTGGAACGAAAAAAAAGAAAAACGTTGTACCATGCGGGAGTCGATCTCACGACCTTTGGAACTAAAGGCAAGCGCTTTACCCACTGACCTAAACGTAGGCGTGTTAATACAGCTTGGTTAACTTCTTATTTAAAGAAATTACATCTCATTGTTGTCAATATTGTTGCCACTATCTGGCGCATGCTTTTATATCCACTCATCTAATTGCGTCCATGTGGATGTAATAATCGTTAATCATGTGTGTTTGGTGGGATTTATGATTGTTTTCACATCGTGGACACGGTTTCACAGATCACCTGTAAGTGTCGCCAAAGGAACAATAACCACAGAAACGTGCGTACGCCAACAGGGGAGCAGCCGTGGATTTGTACGTGGAAGCGCAGATATTCCCGTTCATATCAGATTTGATACATACGCCACTTTGCGTGGAAAGTGACGTGCGCAATGTTTTTGTGCGCACGCATGGTTGATACATGAGGCCCCAGATCACCACCATTTTAACTTATCGTGGTAATTTAGAGGCCATCAGAGTTGGGAGGGTTGATCCTGATAACATGTGTGAATGACCAGCTGTTTGATGAAAGGAGCCTCTGACAAAGATGACAGTCAAGATAATCTAAAAACAATCTGGTTTCCCTTCTTACTGTGCTGCAGTGCAAACACACCTTTAAATTGTTGAAATTGTTGCAAAATATCTTTTAGAAATCTCCTAAAATCACATGATGTGAAAAAGCACCAACGTGACAAGCAATTCTAGGCAGATAGTAAAACTGCACAGTTTTATACTAATTTAAGGACAATTTCGCCAAGGCACCCCCTCGTAAAATAAATCCCGTAAATAGAGTGGATACTGCACATAAAATGAGCTGGTTTCTGTTTAAACATATTTATGAGACTTTAAAAGTCTTAGTGTCCAAACATTTTAAATTTTTTGGTGTCAAATCTTCCCTGTGGCTTAAACGCATTCAAGGCGAGATGGAAGAGAGTTCACTTGTTGTTTTTTGTTTTCTTAAGCACAGACCTGCTCCGCCACATGTTGCTACAAGCTGACAGACAGACGCTGTCATCCCCAAATGGACAGAATCTGTTGTTTTCTGTAGACGGACTAGCAGAGAACCAGCACCCATCACTGGCTTAAAGTTAACATTTTGAAATAATCGTCTGCAACAAGCTACAAGAGTTAGCATGTGATGGTTTCCCCACTAAATAAAAAAATGTCCAGAGTGGCAAAAATCTACTTGAAGTTTAAAAATAACATAAAATATGAAATATACCATTTTAATATTATATTTCATATAAATACTACTTTGTACATGAAAATAGTTTGCCTCCTCTTATGAGGAGTGAAAAAAACATTACCTCCTTTGTTATAACCTGTGAGTCCTTATTATGTTTGTGGAAAATGGATAAGGACCCCACACTGGTACCGGTAATATACAACCCAGTAAAATACTTAAGTAATCATACAAATTAGGACAGTTTGTTGGATATTTCATTGTGATTGACTGAATTTTCTTATTAACAGATACCTTCATTTACTTAAATTCTTTGTAAGTTGTTGTGTTTTGCTATCTAAGACAAGACTTTACCTTTACCGTATTTTTCGGACTATAAGGCACACTGAAAATCCTTTAATTTTCTCAAAAATCGACAGTGAGTCTTACAACCTTATATATTAACTCTGGTTGTGCTTACTGACCTCGAACCAATTTTATGTGGTTATTGTGAATGAGTTGAATAAAGTTTGGCTTATCTGACTGTTTTGTTTCGCTTAATGCACCTTATAATCAGGTGCGCCTTATAGTCTGAAAAATACGGTAATTCTCATTGTTCTCAGAATGACTAGCCCTATTTAACTAGAATGTCTGATCCCATTAACTTGTAACATACTATTGCGTGGGTAAAACTGCACTTTGTGTGGTTTTATCATGTTAAAAACATTAAAATTGCTAATGAAGTTCAGAAAAAGACTACAGTGTATTGCTGAAAGTTAAAATATTAATGTTGTAAATAGACTAATAAACAATTAGGACAAACTGATTGATGTGTTTTTCCCCCACTTTTTTAACAATATTATTCTGTTACTACAACAACAACAAAAACATTAACATATTGCAGAAAATTCAATAAGAGAACTGCTACAATAAATCTAACAAGGTTGAGTCAGGTCCTCTGGGTGAGTTAACCATTCAATCGTCTAACCTGTCCAGAGGACAGGACTCAGCTTGTTAGATTTACCGGTACCTACCTGGATTATTGAGCATGCATCATGACTGCTACAATTAGTTTCCTACTTCGGTTCTAAGTACAATATATTTTTATGTTGTTTTTGGTCAAAGCAACAGAGTCGCTGCAGAGGAACCAACGAGCTGCATGTGGCCCCTGAGCTGCAGGATGTACACCACTGTTCTAACTGTAGACATCTGGTAACATTTAACTGGGCTCATAAGGCGTGTTTCCATCAAGGTTTCTAGGTGCGCATTATGAAGCATCGCATCAGAAAAGCTAAATGGAAACGGCATAATTCGAGTTAACTTCCTCTAAGTCGCTCTAAAGTTTATACGCTCGCTTGAGGTAGTTTTTGGGGAGTCGATTCAGAGCTGAGTCGGCTAAACGACAGATGGAAACAGATTAATAGCTGGGAACTTCTTGCTCAGACCAACTCTGCAGTGATACAGAAAGGCAGAAGATGTTACACTGTTCTCCCTAAAGGCAGCAAACACATCGTACAACCAGGTGTTAACATTTATTATACCTGAGGGCAACATCCAGGCTTGTGTTTGTTCTACTGCCTGTTGGCAGGAAGTTGCAGACTTTACCCACAAATCATCAACATTTGAGCATTCACCTGATAGGTGTGAACAAAAGCCACTCAAGTATGCAATGAACACCCCACCCCAGTAAATAACAATAAATTACTTTGTTAGATTATGAATACCTGTACTACAATCTCACTAAGCAGCAGCAGTAATAGCAGGTGAATTCTCGCATTTTATATTTAAATCAAATTAATTCAAATCTAATTCAGTTTTTGTTTGTTTTGTTGGAGTCTTTTTGTTTTAGTGCCATTTCTGCTCTTACTTGTTCGTACAGTGACACAAGACAAGGGGCTGTGTGTGCAGGGGGTTGTCTGTGGTACCTCGTGCTCAGTGAGTTTGAGGGCGGGCAGGTGCAGGGAGCGAGTGTAAGAAGTCTTCCAGTCCACAGGCATCACGTTGCCGTAGTTGTTGGTCAGAGCGTTCCACACCCTGGAGGAAAGCATGAAGAAAACAGAACAAAATTATGAGTAAAAGCAAGTTTTCATTTGCTGATCATCTGACAAACCCTGTTTCCTTCTCTTTCCACCATGACACAACATTACATGGCGACGATGTTCGCTGCTCTCTCTGACCGCCCCCTCACCGCGTTCCTGCCGCTAACGAACACGTTCCTTTAGACATCAGCAGGAAGACGTATGATGCAGCTCGAATATTCTGACTGCTCTCTGTACACCGTGTGTTCTGACCACTAGAGCCGTTTGTGTGTTTGCTGATCATGTTAGCTGATTTAACCTCCCTGTTGAATGTTATACTAACAGACTGTCGCATGTTTACAACGTTCTGCTGTGTGCAACTTGGCAGACAAACACATGGGAGCCAGATGGTGGTGCAGACAGAGTCTGTTAAACACAACAAATTCCCTCAGAAACTTATTTTTCTTTTCCAAAAAATACGTTGGGAACAGATTTAAAAGACTCCAAACAATGTGGACAATTAGACACGTTAGATTTCTCAGTGAAACGGTTAAGGATGTAAAGTCAAATGGGTGTTTTTGAGACCTTGCCTACGGGTGCTCGAGGAAGGGTGCTGAGATCCCATGTGTCACAGTGTCTCTACATTTTCCTCTCTCCCACACACACACACACACACAGACCAGTGTTTATATAACATGCATGTTCCCTGAAGTGTTCACGCACTGCTCTGCGAGTTGTTGGGTTGGTTTAAATAGGGCAAAGCCTGGCATGAAAACATTTCTTCTGCTCTGAGCACCAGTCTCGGTCACGCCAGCCAAAACGTGCCATCAGAGTTAGTGTCAAAAAGTGCGTTTGCGTTTAAAAACAGGACTAGTCTCTGAGACAGCCATGCCATTTTTGTGTTTCTACTTCAATGCTGAATATATTTATGCAGACGTGCGTAACACCACCCCATGCATGACTCAGCTTTAACATAAGCATTTGACTTCTTTTTATCTCCTCTAGCTGAATTGCACAAACATGAACTTCATCCTTGTCACTCTTCAGTTTATCTCGGTCTTGATGTTGCAAAAAGGGAACTTGTTAGGCAGCAGGGCACGTTCTGCTCAAGAGCAGCCATCCAGAAATGACTTGAGCTTCAGCAGGCTGCTGCCCTTTCCTTTTGTTTCATGCAGTTTCTCTGCATAACTTTTAGATCTTTCTGTGTGACCAGTCTCACCAAATTACATTTCTCTCAATATTTAACCGAGAACAATTGCCTCAACTTCTTTTTGCTAAAACCAGGCTAATGTATGCAGCTAATGCATGTAGCACTTGTCGTGCCATATCAAAATAACAACTAAGACGGGCTTCAATGATTTCATCGACCATGATATAATCAATTACCTTCTCTGTTAATCAAACACTTGTTCTGCACATTTTTTTCATAAAACACTTTCTGTCCAATTCTGTGTACAACACAAACTGGAATGTTGTGCAAAATGTAAATAAAAATAAAATGCAATGTTTCGCAAACCTTATAACCACAATTTTATTCACAATGGAACATAGTAAACAAAGTTTTAACTAACAAATTGTACCATAAACAAAAATTTTGATTTTAAATGTTATGGCAGCAACACATCTCCAAAAAAAAAAGAAAAAAACTCTGCCTATCTTTACGTCAGAAAGCTTCAGCTTCATCTGACCTGTTGTTAAATACAGTAACCACATTAGTTGCAAAATGCTCCTCAATCTCTTAGAAGCAAAGATGGGCAGAGGTTCATCAGTTTCTGAAAAACTGTCCATTAAGTGATATTATTACTGTATGCCATTAAAAAAAATCCTAAACAAAACATTAGAAAGACTGTGAATGTCCCATCTCCACCCTGACTCTTCCCATTACTGTATTATGTTTACTAAGTTCCACTGTGAATAAAATATGAATTTATGAAATGTACAAATCATTGCCTTGTTGTTGCTTTTCTTACATTTTACTCAACATCCAAGCTTTCTCTAAATTAAGGTTTTAATTTCTAAAAGGTACGACCTAACAACCATTTATTAAAATTTTTAAATATTTTATTTATTACTCTTTAGTTAACCAGGCAAATCCTGGCAAAAGTTTGGAGGTGGGCATTGTTAGAAGCATAAAATATCAAATCAGAATCTTTGAAGAGTGGCTCATCTTTGCCATTACATCATGGACATGTTTTGTGAAGGATAGTAAGTCAATCACTGGGCAACAATTAAACAAAAAAAAAAAAATTAATATGGAAGCAAAAAAAAAAAAAAAAGGATATTTATATGGAAGTACCGGTAATGCCAATTTTAGATTATAAATATAAAAATAAAACTGTTGGTTCCATAATATGTGCCATTCAAGAACTTTTGGAAAGTGAATTAAGAATTATTTTTAAAATGTCTGGGGATATTAAATAATCAATTCAGATAATGTGCTCACTTACAGTACTTGTGGTGTTTATCTTTTCCTTCACAAAGCATTGGAAATTTTACACTCAGCACTATTTTAAGTCAACGAGCAGGCTTTGTTCGCAACAAGAAATTATGACTGTCATAACATAACCTGATAAAACTTATGTTTGTCAGCACAATTAATCCATAGCACAGCTACAGGTCTTTACAACCAAACAAAAACTAAATACAGGTAGTCCTCGACTTACGACAGCCTCAACTTACGACGTTTCGGGGTTACGTCAGGCATCTCATAAAAATAAATAAATTAATTAAAAATCTTATTTTCTGTGTTTAAATGTTCTTGATTTTATGTGTACAGCACTTTGTTGCAGCTGTGGTTGTTTTAAATGGCTTTATAAATAAAGTATTATTATTATTATTATTATTATTATTTATTATTTTGAAGCTGATTTACGCAGTTTCCGGTTAGCTGTGGATGCTACAAAACTTGTTGGAGCAAGCTGGACAGACAGCCGGCTTCGGACGGACCGTGTGTCCGATCAGAGGTTGCTGCGCTCGGATACATGAACTGGAAACGCTCGGTGAATTCTGTGGAAGTCTCACAGCTCCAGGGATGAGGAGCCCGGCTTCGGACGGACCGTGTGTCCGATCAGAGGTTGGATCAGAGGAACGGCTTCACCAGCTCCCAGTAGGCCATTAACTCTTTTTTCCCTTCATTATGGCTCCGAATGTATGTGTTTTTTTGATAATTATGTAGGGTAATGTGTTAGGATAGGCTAAGTGCTTGGTAAAATAGTACAGTACTGTAAGTATGAGGTGCCGCTTGCCGCATTTTCCGACTTACGACAATTTTCGAGTTATGAACGGGCGTAGGAACGGAACTGTGTCGTAAGTCGGGGACCACCTGTACAATCACATCTGAAGTTTAAGCAGGATTGTCATTTTTATGTAACCTGTGAACAATAATTTGACCATTATTACAAATAATTATACCATAATAAAGAGCTACAAATATAATTTGCATCTTTGTTTTAAGTTCAAATTAAAGAGTAAAATATGTACCGTATCATCTAAAACTAGCATCCTGGATTGCCAAGTTCATACTGAAACCATTGTTCCTCTCAAAGCCCTTTGGATGAAGGACAAAACGTCTTCTGTTACAAATAAAGTCCAGTTGTTTCTGTATTGAACGCTTTTTATTTATTTATCATGTCCTGGATGACTGAGAATCTCACCAGCACATTGGGCCTCATGCAAGAACCGTTCGTACGCACAGATTTGTTCTTAAACTGTGCGTACGAGTGATTTAGGAGCATTTGTGGCATTCAACAATGTTTTCGTATTCTAAGATTTTTTTCAGATACGAACAAAATTTACGAGTGGTCCAGACCTGTCGTATATTTTACGAGCAGCCAGTCTGCTGTTATCCAGACGGATTTTCTTCACTAATAACTTTATATTTCGTTATTCAGAAAATATTTTGAGTCTAAAGAAATCACGCACCATAATTATTTTTGACAATAGGTTATTCTGTTTGAATTAGAATTATAATTTTAAATGTAATAATGACTAACGGATTAAAATATTTAAATTAAAATCAATTTGTTATCAATGCCGTTTTCTAACACTACAATATTAATATGAAGATCTCAAACTAAAACCAACTTAAATTATGAATTAATTTAAGTTTAATTTGTCTCGGTAACGCAGACTTTACCTTGACCTCCTCCTGTTGCAGTCATAGAGCTCCGATAGCTCAGTGAGATGAGCGTTGGCTCGTCGTTCCGAACCTTATGGGTTCAATTCCCACATGGGACTTTTTTTTTTTTTTTTTATTCATTCCAGATTTAAAAAACACAAGAAAACTATTTACAATACAACAAGAAATAAAGCATAAAGTCTTTTTAATCTGGAATGAATAAATAATCTAAAGAAAGAAAAAAAAAATGTCATACCTTGTGGGAATCGAACCCACGAGGTCTAGATAAGGTTAGGAGCAGCTAAAGGCACTATGCGTTCCCAGTTGCGCGACCAGGACGTGTGTATATTTTAAGGTCCACATTTATTATAAACATTCTTTGGCTTAGCTGGTCCTTTCATCCCATGAGTGACGCTGCTAAAAAGGACAGATTTTCTTTTCTCGATCTCGGAGAGCAGAACTTCAATCTCCGCACTTAAGTTCTTCTTTTTACTTTTCGCTGTCATGTTTATGAACGGACACTTCCTGCTCTCTGAGGCAGGAAACGTAGCCTTATATGGTGTTTTGAGGGGTGGGAATTATGTAAATAACCTCTCCGCGTGCACGCGCAGGTGGATAGAACAGGTGGAATTCATTATATGTACGCAGCTCATTTACACACTTTTCCTGAGGATAGAAGAGTTTGTTGAATCTGACGTGGCATGTTCGTACGAACGCTTCGTACGAACAAAAGTAAGAGAAATTTAGGATAAATATACGAACATGTTCTTGCATGAGGCCCATTGTTCCTCTGATCTTCTGATGAAGTTGTCAAGTGGTGTGATCAACTTGCACACATCATGAAGTCAGATCAAACTCATATTACTGTAGATGTAAAGGGCAAGAGAAGGGTGCTTCATGCGGGAGGCAATGCTGTAAAAGTGACATTTCTGTCTGTGGTATGGAGTGAATGTGAATGTATAGCTCTGACATTTAGCCAACAAATGCTGAGGACCTCCGACTGAGAAAACAACAGCAAGAAAATATGCAGACAGATCAACCTTTAATATGAAATATGTGGCTGACATACGGCACACTTACTCTTTGACATGTTCTCTCAGATTTAAGTCAATAATAATGATAAAACAACGTTTCTTAAGAGGTTATTTTAGTGNGACCTCCTCCTGTTGGAGTCATAGAGCTCCGATAGCTCAATGAGATGAGCATTGGCTCGCCGGTCCGAACCTTATGGGTTCAATTCCCACATGGGACTTTTTTTAAAAATTTTTATTCATTCCAGATTTAAAAAACACAAGAAAACTATTTACAATACAACAAGAAATAAAGCATAAAGTCTTTTTAATCTGGAATGAATAAATAATCTAAAGAAAGAAGGGGAAAAAAAATGGTCATACCTTGTGGGAATAGAACCCACGAGGTCTAGATAAGGTTAGGAGCAGCTAAAGGCACTATGCGTTCCCAGTTGCGCGACCAGGACGTGTGTATATTTTAAGGTCCACATTTATTATAAACATTCTTTGGCTTAGCTGGTCCTTTCATCCCATGAGTGACGCTGCTAAAAAGGACAGATTTTCTTTTCTCGATCTCGGAGAGCAGAACTTCAATCTCCGCACTTAAGTTCTTCTTTTTACTTTTCGCTGTCATGTTTATGAACGGACACTTCCTGCTCTCTGAGGCAGGAAACGTAGCCTTATATGGTGTTTTGAGGGGTGGGAATTATGTAAATAACCTCTCCGCGTGCACGCGCAGGTGGATAGAACAGGTGGAATTCATTATATGTACGCAGCTCATTTACACACTTTTCCTGAGGATAGAAGTTTGTTGAATCTGACGTGGCATGTTCGTACGAACGCTTCGTACGAACAAAAGTAAGAGAAATTTAGGATAAATATACGAACATGTTCTTGCATGAGGCCCATTGTTCCTCTGATCTTCTGATGAAGTTGTCAAGTGGTGTGATCAACTTGCACACATCATGAAGTCAGATCAAACTCATATTACTGTAGATGTAAAGGGCAAGAGAAGGGTGCTTCATGCGGGAGGCAATGCTGTAAAAGTGACATTTCTGTCTGTGGTATGGAGTGAATGTGAATGTATAGCTCTGACATTTAGCCAACAAATGCTGAGGACCTCCGACTGAGAAAACAACAGCAAGAAAATATGCAGACAGATCAACCTTTAATATGAAATATGTGGCTGACATACGGCACACTTACTCTTTGACATGTTCTCTCAGATTTAAGTCAATAATAATGATAAAACAACGTTTCTTAAGAGGTTATTTTAGTGTCATAACACTACAGTTATAATAATAGTTGTTCTAGACGCACAAACTGTACCCTTCAAATTAGTAAAGCAAAATATGTGGTTAAATTAGATGTAATTACAAATTAAATTTGTAAGCACGACTGTAATTTGTCCACATTTAATCATATTTTGTTATAATATAGTCATAACTGTTGGACTCTGAAGGCAGCTGAGATTCCCTCATTCACTGACTACGAGGTTAGCTTCTGAGGCTAACGCGGCTAGCTAGCCAACAGATTTAAAGTTCATTTAAACAAAACTCGCGTAACATTCAAACTCACTCGTCGTCTTTCAAGAAGTTGTCCTCCGTGATGGGTTTGACGGGAGCTATGTTTTCTGTCGTAGTGTTGTAGTTTCGGAAACACACTGTCAGCTTTTCGTCGAAGTCGTGGACCAGGTCCTCCATCGACTTGAAGCTGCAGATCTCCCCCGAGAAACTGTTGTCCAGGTCGGACAAGTCGTCTAGGCCCGACGGGTCGCTCACATTCGAATTGAGCTGGTCCAGCTGTTCGGCTGACTCTGAGGACGGCTTGAATTCGTTAAAATCCTGCCAGTCCTCATCGAAGTGGGCTAACGGCGCCGCCATGACTGCCTTTAGAGCCTGCTTCAGCAGCCAGTCAGTGCGCCCCGCTGCCGTGCTGTGCTCTGTTTGCGGTTTGACAAACTGCAAGAGACACAAGAGCCAGCGGTGGGAGGGGCATGATTACGTCACTGCAAGTGCCCCTCCTCTAAACAAATCCGTGCAGATGCGTTGCTAGGTTTTAAAAAATGGTGGGGCCTCAACTCAACAGGAGAAATCCACATTATTCCTGCAATAATTTACAAGACAGAATATATTATCAGCATTATTTTCAACATGAATTTCCCAATGGCTATTTTGCCAATATCGAAAACAAAATTACAATCTTCAGTTGAAATTTCAGATAATTTTGATGATAATTTGTACGCATCCTTTATGGTTGTCCTTGTTTGTCCACTGCTGACATCACTCTTTGTTAAAATTCAGGTCTCTCTTGTAAATGAGTCCCCGAGGCTCAATGGGACTGACCTGTATTAATAAATGTTAAATGAACGAGTAAGTAGCAGTTGAAAATAATTCAAAAGAAATTGACATTAATAAACCAGTTGTGACAAATAGGAGGGTAAAAATTCTGATCTCTCAAAATTAAACTAATGTCTCAGTGGTTGATGTTATGTAGACGCGTTATTGCACGTTAGGAAATTTGTTTAGCACTCAGAAATTCTTATCTGAATAAGTTAATGAACAAGTGAAACCCAATTTATAGTTAACCAAATATTTGAGTATAACAACAAGTGTGCCAAAAGATTAGATATACTGTAATTTATGCTCTAATACGATTTTTTTGTGACACAATTTTGTGACTGCAACAAAGTGTCACGAAATGATTGTGACTTTACTAATAACTCTAACAAACAAGGAAAGCATAATGAAGATATGAGCTATCATATCATTTTTATTTAGTTTTTATTTGCTCTATCAGGGTCTTGAACCTGACTTTGTCATGAAATGCTACTTTGACGTCCACACTATTTTCTTGTTTTTATATATTTTCCCCTCTGATATAACCAACAGTTGTTAGAACATACCACTTCGAATTAGTCTATCAGTCTTTCAGAACACAGATAATACAAAAAAGTTATACAGTAATTGTTTTAATCCAAATACTCAGTAAAGTTTGTCACCTAAAGCTTTTACAGGTTGAGCTGAATAAATGCAACCTTTGAACTTTTATTTCAACTCATTAAAGACAATTTCACTTTAACACATTAATTAAACTTGTTTTTTTTATTTTTTGCAAAAGTGTTTGTTGGTGTTTAATTATTATTGGTGTTAGTGTTTATTTATCCAAGGTCCAATCTTGAATAGGTTTATTCCACACTGTATATTTTTCGGAGATTAATGTTTTAGTTATAAAACAAAAATGGTGAATAATACACCAAGTTTCAACTTCTGCATGTTTTTGTTCATTTGTCAAGAGTTGTCTCACCATCCTATATAAAATTTGAGGCCATCTTTATAAACAAGTTTCTTTAAAAGGACGTTAACCACCAGACAGATGCCATGGTTATTTGTATATTAATAGTAGTTTTTATAAATATGTACTGTAAATCCATCCATCATCTTCCGCTTGTTCCAAAATCAGATTGTGGGGGCAGCAGCTTGCAGGGATCGAGGCCCAGACATCTTTCCACAGCCACCTCTTCCATTTCTTCTGGGAGGATTCCAAGGCATTCGCAGACCAAATGAGAGACTAGTCTCTGTCTGTCCAGGGAGCATCCTTACCAGATGCCTGAACCACCTCAACTGGCCCCTCTCGATGTGGAGGAGCAGCGGTTGGAGAACTGAACTTCTCACCCTATCTCTAAAGGAGAGTCCAGCTACCACGTGGAGGAAATTCATTTCAACCGCCTGTATCCAGTCTCATTCTTTTGGTCACTACCCAGAGTTCATGACCATAGGTGAGGGTAGGAACGTAGACTGATAAACAGAGAGCATCTTACAGCTCAGCTCCATCTTCACCACAACGGACCAGTACAGAGTCCTCAATACTGCAGACACTGCACCAGTCCGTCTTGTCAATCTCATGCTCCATTCTTCCCTCACTCATGAACAAAGCCCTGAGATACTTGAACTCCTCCACTTGAGGCAGAACCTCACCCTCGACCTGAAGAGAGCAATCCACCCTTTTCTGACAGAGGACCATGGTCTCAGATTTGGAGGTGCTTCTCATCCCAGCTGCAAACTGCTCCAGTGAGAGCTGGAGATCACAGCACGATGACGGCAACAGGACCACATCCTCTGCAAAGAGCAGAGATGAAATCCAGAAGCCACTGAACTGGAAACCCTCCGTCCCCTGGCTGCACTGAAATTCTGTCCATAAAAGTTATGAACAGAATCAGTGACAACGGGCAGCCCTGGTGGAGTCCAACTCCCACACTGAAGGGGTCCGACTTACTGCCGGCAATGCGAACCACCTCTCACACAGCTTGTACAGGGATTAAACAGCCCTAAACAACGGCCCCCAATCCCATACTCACAGAGCACCCCCCCCCAGTGTACCCCGAGGAACATGGTCAAACGCTCTCTCCGAGTTCACAAAACCCTATAGACTGGATGGGCAAACTCCCATGACCCCTCGAGGACCCTAGTGAGGGTAAAGAGCTGGTCCAGTGTTCCACGGCTGACAGTACCCGCATTGTTCCTCCTGGATCCGAGGTTCTATTATGTAAATAGGTTAATATGTGTAAACAATGTCTTTCTAAAACTAAACCCATTTTTTTGTTGCTTCGTCACGACTTTCCCAACCACAAAAGCAAGTTACTGCAAAACATATATACATACATTTTTAATAACGTGGATGTAAAAATATTTTCTACATTTTTTTAAACTTAAACTTGACATTTAAATCACTTTAATTTCTCACAACTGCAATCATTGTGTTCAAATAAATGGTTGACAATCATAAACCAGGTTTACTTAAAAATAAATGGACTCTTTTTGCAATTGATCTTGTTTCAAGCCTCTTCTTGGATGGAACGACTCCTAACATTACTTTAAAGACATTTAAAGATAAATACAAAGACGCCTTTTTTGAACAAAAATCATTAACCCAGAGTTTTCCATTGGACACCTTGACTGGTGCTTTGCCAAGTCAGAAAGTCAGGGGTAACGTTGGGTTTTCTGGATATCAGACGGGTGAACAAATCATGCTCCGCACCACCAAACTCCCATGGGTCACTTTGTCTTTTTTTATTTCTCAAAACCCTGAATTCTTTATTGAAAATATGCATACATAACACTTTTCCTACACAACAATACAAAACATTATAATCACTTTTTTCTCCAAATAAGACATTGAACGTAAACCAAACATCTTCCCTTCCCACCCTAGCCCAAAAGAACTTGGAGAAGCTACAGTAAGCCCTTGTGTCCCACCCAGCCCCAACCCGCCACCACACCATCACTTCAGAGAAATAAGACAAGTTAAATCAGAAACGACTTCCTTGTAAACTCAGACAGAACACCAGGTTGCATACAGACATAGCATTTTTGTCACCAGCAGGTGAATGATGTTTTATTGAAATGAGCTTCCAGGTTCTTAGTGTGCACATTTTTCACCCCCACCTCCCCAAGTCTTTTGAAATTATGTACCGGGGTATGTCATCAAAGGAGTCTATTCTGTGGTCCGGTTCATACGTAACCTACAGAAAAACATAAGGGCGTATGCGATTTGGTTTTGAAACCAGTCAGAAAAGTAGCAATTGCCAATGGCACACCAAGAGATTAACTACACAGAGATACGATCGATTCAATAGAAGGAAATTCCTTTAAAGGCGAGGGGTGGAACGTTAGAACCTGATTTAATTCAATGTAACACACTAAGATTCCTCCCACTCCAACTGGCATGGGTGCTAATGTGCATATTCACTTATGATAGTGGTGCTAGACAGAATGCAACTCAATACAAACAAAAAAATATACATGGAAAACAAACATGAGGGATTAAAACGATTAACAAAAAGAAAACGGAGGACTTCAAATGTCTGGTTATATTTTAATATAATCATACAGGGATAAAGATAAACCAAAAAAATAATAATAATGATATAATGTGAAAAAAAAAAAAGTAACAAAAATGTTCAATAAAAACAGACAGAAAAGCACTGTTTTTAACATTTTACTGTATATCAGTCTGTAGCAAACTGCCATTACATACCCTGAAAAAGGGAGGAAGAAAGCTTTGAATGGTCCAAAGACCAGTGAATAACTTGGCTGGAGAGCAAAGGGGTTGTTGATGCTGAATTCTCTCTAAGTTCAAGGAGTAGTACCCTCGAGGCGAGGCCTTACAACGCTGCGTTTTATCATGCCTGGGCCAGCCACTCCCTTTGGGTGCATAGAGGCATAGTGAGGACTCAATTGCTTCAGCGATTTGCTAGGTTTGAAGTCTTTACCGATGCAACCTTCTTAAGCCATGATGACGGCAACGTGTGGCAGCCATGAGCCTATAAACTTTATGGATTTATGCCACGGGTGTATGTGCAAGAGAGCGGAAAGACCACTCAAAGTGCAGTGAGGGTGTCATACATACTGAGGGTTTGTGTGCAACTGTATGAACAGGAAGGCAGTTTGTGTGTGTGTTTTTTCTTCTTCTTCAGGAATACAACAACTCCCCAACTCTGCTCTCAGAGCGTGGTTCTAGTTATTGGTGCCTCTTCTCTCTAGGGCCGCATTAACAATTTGTCCATTAATTACAATCATCAGCTTTTCTTATAAAAGAACCCTTTGCTAACATTTTATAATTTGTTTTTACTAAACATGCCTCACTCAAATTGCATTTGTATTTCAATTAGTTTCCTTACCCAAACAAATCTGATGTCAATAACTTAGTGCTATTTGAATGTTGCATGGTTAAGGACAAAAAACATTCTAATGTAAAACTTAAAGCCCCATATTTAAAAAAAATATATATTTTACAAAATGGCTCTTGATAATTCTTTGTTCCACAGATACAGGTCCCTATGGGGCTTTGGGTAACTCAGAATTGGTTTAAAATGTTCTTTACAATTTCACTATGGGAGCAGGGGTCATTAGGTGTGTGTGTGTGTGGGGGGGGTCTTCTGCTGGTGTGAATTGAAAACGCATACAAAAACACGCCAATCGAATCTGCACCCGAAATGATCAACTCTCTCACTACTGTGTGCATGCAAAGAAATTTCTTTCAATCACCATTACTCATTTACACACTCACACACTCTCTCTCTCTCTCACACACACATAAGCGCACACAGAGGAACAGCAGTCATCGATACACAATTTAAGTTGCGCTTGAATTTTTTTCCACATCTGAAAGCCTCTCTTCTAGAAAGAGTCATGTCTCAATGGTGTAACCCCACTCCCTCCCTCACAGTTGATATGCGACCTGTGAATATCTCTGTCCTCCTCTTAGGCAGATGTACGAAGTTGTGCGACAGCTAGCTCGGTTGCTGGGGTGTTTTCGGTTTGAAATATTACAGCGACTCTCCTTAGTAGAAGTTAAATTAAGGAATTAAAAAAATGTTTTTTTCTTTTCGTTGTTTCTAATGTTGAAAAGCAAAGTAGAATCTTCTTTCCGTGTGCACTGCATGAGCTAAGATTCACCTCTTCAATGAGAATAAACTCCAAGGCTATCATAAAAAATACTTCCAAAAGTTAGCATAGCCTAGTTATGTTCGTTGTCAGCTGGTTGGTCGATGTTTTATGGTGGATTTTCAGCTTTTGTCCAAATAGTTGAATTTTAAAAGAACATGGCATGTATGAGGGGGAAAGGAAAACATACACACAAGAGAGTTTCTATATCCCCCTATGCACCATCCTCCCCTCACAACTCCCCACCCAGGTCCATGAAGACATCAGACAGGTGACGTCACAGACAAGCAGGCAGACTTTTGTAGTCCAACAAGGAGACGGCTGCTCTGTCTGTCTGGAGGCATCACAGAAACTTTATGTGCTCCAAGCTCAAGGTGGAGGTGGGACTCCACGGATACTCGCGAAGATCCAACATGTCTGACAATGGCGCCGTGAAATGGAGGAGGAAAGGTCAGTTAGAAGCATGTAGAACAGCTGATAACAGCTCACCAGAGCAGGATCCTGCTGGACACAGACTGGTTTTCCAGGCCTCTAGGCTGGGATCAGATTTTTGGATGGGGACATTAATTTCCAAGGAGATCCTTCATCATGTGTCCGCCAACACATTTCGGCCAGTCTGGAGAGCAATTCTTCTCACGTTTGTTTTCTTGTTGTTTTGGTGACACTTTGTTGGTTATACTTCACTTGCTTTCTGGTGACGTTTGATTTGGTTGCCTGTTGATACTTTCTTGTATTGTGGGATTCTCAGATTGGTGTCATTCTCAGATTGGTGTCAAAGAGAGATGCCATCCGCTCAGAAAGTGACCATCAACTGTCCATGTTGCTGCAATTTTCTGAAAAGGAAAAAATAAATCATATTATAATGACAGCAAGATTTTCTTTATTTAAAAAGAAAGAAAATTCAACACAAAAGCCTAATTTGAACTAGCCTGGCCCTCGCCTTCCTACACAGCTCCGCTCAATTCTCATTTCCCTTCACTGCACAGTCTGGGACTGCACCCACCCACAAGGATTTCTCCGGTAGATTTTTGTTCGGACCAATCAGAGAGCAGAAGGCGGAGTTTTGAACGACGTCGACTGACGTCGTCATTCAAAATGGCTGCCGCCACGAAGGAATTTTCAATAAAACAAGGTAAAAAACTATTATTTCTCTGCTGAGAAAAAATATATTTCATAGCTGACGTTATATCAGAAGTGTTCCTGAGCAATCAGAGAGCAGAAGGCGGAGTTTTGAACGATGTCGACTGACGTCGTCATTCAAAATGGCTGCCGCCACGAACGAATTTTCATCAAAACAAGGTAAAAAACTATTATTTCTCTGCTGAGAAAAAATATATTTCACCGCTGACGTTATATCAGAAGTGTTCCTGAGCTTAACAGTTCCTAAATCAATTCACGAAATGGTCAAATCTGCTGGATATTAAATAGTTTCGGTTTGATATTTTCCAAACAGCCTCGGGTGCGCTACGAAAATAAATGATAAAAAATCGAATTTTATCTCAAATGTTTCATCTAGGCCAACAGTCAGTAAATTAAAGACATATAATTACACACTGGTGGCAGAAAAAATATCCACCGAGTGGTTTCTGAGCAATTTATCTGAATAGCCTGGACCTCACCAGACTAAACTAACAAAACTCTGCCTCCTGTTCTCTGATTGGTCCATTCAAAAATCTCCAGGAGAAATCGTTGTCTATGGCAGAGATGCCAGACCCTAGTCCAAAGCGAAGTGAAGGACAAGGGTCTGGTTTAAACCAGGCTAAATTTGAACACATATTTATCTATTACCAATAACCTCTACTTATTTCTAAACCAAAGAACAGCTATGCTGGTCTAAAACCAGTCAAGTCTGCAAGCATAAAAGTACACAAAAGCAAAAACTAGATAAAATCACAGCTGCTCGCAAGAGAGCAATTACCGTTCAGTCCGTCTGCCTCCTGCGGGTCAAGAAATGGAGCCGGACCCCAGATGCGCACAGTGCCGTCGTCTGAGGCAGAAGCCATGAGGCCCGGGATGGCCGGGTTCCAGCTCACACAGTTAACGGTGCGTGTATGGCCTGTGAGCTCAGCGATAGGAAGTTCGCCACGTCTGTGCCATATGTACACTTTGTGGTCTGATGGGAAGGGCAGAAAAAAAGCAAAGCAAAAATACTTTTCAGTTGGCCAACATTTCTAAAAATCTTTTTTTTTATAGGATAGAAAGAAAGGAAAGACTGAAAGGAAGACTACAAAATATAATAAATATACACAAAAAGAGCACAAGGCAAACACACCCGACCGCTGTCTGTAAACCTGCAAAGAACATGACAGAACACAGCAACAAAATGCATATGTAAAAGACTTAGAATATTCATGGCTTTGCAGTAGATTTCTATAAATATATATACCTATACCTACATATATATTAGGGGTGCACCGATTTCAATTTTCTGGCCGATCACCGATTACCGATTTTTAGAAAGTCTGACCTGCCGATTCCGATTTTGGCCGATACTGATTTTCAGGTGTTAAAAGGTCAAAATGCACCCTAAATTTTCAGGATTTTCCAACCTTTGCTGAGGCAGATAAAATCGGTAGATAAAATCGGCTTCTCATTTAAAGATCGGCCAATCACCGATCTCCCCAAATTAAGGAAATCGGAGCCGATCGATCGGCCGGCCGATTTATCTGTGCATCTGTAATATATATATATACATACATACATATACATGCATATGCATTCACATAAACATCTACATATCTACATACAATACCTGCATGTGCATCCCTGCATCTATTTGTGTGTGGTTGTGAGCATGCATAAGTGAATAAGGTTCCGCATATGATATCTACATATACATCCCTGCATCCATTTGTGTGTGGCTGTGAACATGCATAAGTGAATAAGGTTCCTCTAATAGAACATTCCGTAGCGACCATGAAGCATCAGAGATCCGCCCCCCCCAAGGCCCGAGGCAGATGAAGGGGCGATCAAAGCCCAAGACCCCAAAAAGGACCCTGAGCCCAGAGTCCCCAGGGTCACCCGAACAGGACGAGCCACTCACCCTCTCCCCAGATCTGACCATATTAGTCTGTGTGTAATGAATGAATATAATGTAAAAGTTTCACTTTTTGAATGGAATTACTGAAATAAATAAACTTTTTCATGATATTCTAATTTTATGACCAGCACCTGTAAGTAGAGCCAACATGTAAACCACAACTTGGCCTATTATCCCTCAGCTGCTCTGAAACTGATTTAACACCAGGGAGAAATATTTTTAGATAAATTAAAACAAGTTTATGCCAGTCTGGTTCAAATCAATCAGTACTCTAGTGGGAGATCTGTACAGTTTGTCAAGCCACTGTCCCAAAAAAACCCACACTGAAAGAAGACGTTCTGGTGCTAAATAAGTTGCACCTTACACTAATCAAAGAACTGACCAGCACAGCCCAATTCTTGAATCTTGATTGAAAGAGTGAGAACACACATAACCCTGAGATACATTGACCATCTTCTTTTAGCAGTATTCTGACAGTACCTTCGCTGCCACTGGCGATGAAGTCTTCATTGTGCCCTCCAAAGCAGGAGTGGATGGTGTAGAAGCCCTGGGTCACACCTTGGTACTTCCTCACCAGCACCCGATCTTGAAGATCCCACAGGTGCACTCCCTTTAAAAAAGTTACAGAACATCAAATTCCTGCTGAAGCACCACGGTTATGCTCTCTTAAGAATCCCATTTGTGTCACATAAATAAATATTACTGATAGTCAAAGGCTTACCTGAGTTGCTACATTTAACAAAGCTAGTCTCCCGTTCTTTGAAACGGTAAAAGACATGATTGGGTGGTCCTCCTGAACTCTGTAAAAACAGGTAAAGAAGTGACAGCTTATCAAATACTCCTGTATAAAACAGCTGATGAGGAAACCAATAATAAACAGTTCTGCAGTTTCTAAAACTACTGACGGCAAATCTTTTTTTGTAAGTTCATAAATTCCAGTTAAATTTATTTTTTAACCTCTGAGTTTGAGTTTAACTTTACTGAACACAGTATAATAACATAATAAGCAAAGTTATATAAAAAGAAAATGAATTTAAAACAAAAGCAAGCAGAAAAAAAACAACAACATTAGTAAAGTACATTTACAATTTCAAAAGAGTGAGTAGAAGTATAAAATTATTGTTACACCCACCCCTCTTACATCCATAGCATCATCCAATACTTTACTATTCATGGTAACTTGGTTATAACATTCTTTTTTAGTTAGTATTTTATATATCCATATCTATAACTGGTACAATGCATTCATATTTGCATTCCATTATGATCAAGCATCATTTTTTTAACATGTTAAAATTCCTTCTAGATCAATACATGTATACCATAATGCAGTAATAATTGATAAATTCATTAATTGTTAACAACATTGATAATAGCAGTAATAACAGTGATTATTTCTCATATTGATATGCAGTGATGATCATCTTCTTAAATGATGTTTTAAACTGTTTTATGTTTGGACATTACTTGATTTCCATCCCACAGCTTCACCCCACGTACTGATACACAAAAGCTTTTTCTTGTGGTTCTGAATTTTTAAGTTTTAAATTCACCTTTTTCACTTAAATTATAAAGTCCTTCCTGTTTTGAGAAAAGTTTTTGAATGTTTACTGGTAAGAAATTATTTTTTGCTTTAAAAAAGATAACAGCTGTTTGTAATTCCACCATGTCAACAAAGTGTAGCAGCTTAGATTTTATGAATAGTGCATTTTTGTATGATCCAAATAACTGACCTTCTTAATTACTGTTATTGCTCGTTTTTGCAATGTTATTAATGACTGTAGTGAAGTTCTGTAGTTGTTGCCCCATAACTCTGCACAATAACTCAAATGAGGTAGAACTAGAACAGTAAAGAGCTGTTTACTCCAGGACATGCTTGGCTTTATTTAAAATAAATACTTTTTGACAGTTTACTATCTAATATGAGGTTTCCACTAGGGCTGGGCCATATCATATCGTTCACGATAATACTGGTAAAAAAAAAAAGCTTGCCCGGGAAAATTAATGATATCATATGTTAATTTCATGACGCAATATGTTAATTTCATGACGTAATACCCCACCCAGTTAACAGAACGAGCATGCTGAACTACCAAACCGAACTGTGCACCCCCCATCCATCTGTCGGTACTGGTGTGATGCCTCTTACCCACCGCACAACTGCAAACGCTCCTGCCGTCCCCTTTTGGCCGCTGGTCACGGTTCCACTGAACCACTGAACACCGTCTGATGACGTACACTAGGGGGTAGCAGAGGGAGGGGTCTCTGGCTTGTTTTCCGGGTTCAGTTGTTGTTTTAACTGCACCTCCGACGGTCTTCGATGAGATTAAAACTTTTTTTTATGTTTGGGGTGATCTACACTGGAGAGTACAGCAGCCTGTCAGCAGCAACTGTAAAAATGCCACGTTTCTTACCGGAGTTTGGGTCCAATTCCTGGAGGCTCGATCCGGTGAGTTTAAAAAGTCCGAAAAAAGTCCCGTTGTGGTTGTGTAATCAGATAGCGAGGCTCTCCCGACTGTTTGCCGGATGCGTCGAGCCGCCAGAGATCAACATTTGGGACGTCTGCGGCTCGACGGCGACGCGCGCGTGCGTGTGCAGGCTGCCGTCGCGCCGCTTCGATCACTCGAATCTCGCCGCTTCCTTGTTCCCCGTGACTCCACGCGTCTCCTCCATAGACTTTGAATGTAAACCGGTGTTATCCGGCCGCTTCGGCCGCCCGACGCCGGGGGCGGTGGGTAGGAGGCATAACACTAATTAGTTGTGCACAATACTAGCTAGCTAAAATGCTAACAAACAACGCGCGGCTCAGCTGCGTCTCTCCATCCAGGTCTAAACTGCAGGTACAGACTGTGAAGCTAGATTCATACTTGACGCGCCGCGCAGCGCGCGAGGGTGCGCGCTCCAAAAGTGACGCAATT
Organism: Garcialebias charrua; assembly: GCA_038048925.1. NCBI lineage: Eukaryota > Metazoa > Chordata > Actinopteri > Cyprinodontiformes > Rivulidae > Garcialebias > Garcialebias charrua. Next base: position 1,679 of record JBBPBX010012789.1, on the reverse strand, counting down.
TCACAGTCCCCGCCCCTGCGCGTTGGCCCCGCGCAGGGGATTAGCGCGTGCCGTGCACCTCTGAATTTTTGAAACTCCGCAAGCCCTGCGCGCGCGCGGTGGGCGCTACGATTTGATTGACAGGTCCTCACCGACAGCCTTCACCCTCTTCACGCCGGAGCCTGCAGCTGTTTGCGCCGCTGTGGTCGTGGAGACGGAGTCGCGACGCATGGAGGAATGTTTTGTGACACAAAATGTATTAAATTATCCTTCATTCCTGATCTGGAGTCGGACTTTTCTTTTGTTTTTTCGCCAAAAGTCACGTGATCGCTTTCTCCTCCGCTGACTCCATGCATTAAAACCGCAAATAAAGACAACAGTTCAGCACGCGAGCAGAAAGCTATTTGTTTTTGTTGTGTGACGTCAAACAGTTCTTCTTCTACGGTAGATTTCTTCTTCTACACCTTTCTTGCAACATATGCACAGGTTTTAGAGGGTACTGCCTCCTGCTGGTCCGTAAAAGAACAGCACTTTGCCATGCGCCGCCGTGCGTCAACCATAAACACAGAGGCGACACTGTAAACTCATTTTGCCGCACGGCTGAGTGCACGCGCGGCGCGCGCGCTCCAGCCTGCGGACCAAAGCGAAAGTCTAACTCAGCCTTGACAGCTCAACAGTCTCTCCCTTCCCCTCACAAGCGCAACTCGGCTTTTGTCTCTCCCCCGCTCCGCTCTGGGCTGCCTGTGCGGGCGCAGCTCGGCTCCCCCACTCACTGCCGGTACAAGCACGCACAGGTCAGCTGTGACTCTTGAGTTCCACAGTCCATGGACCAAGAAAAGAGTCAAGTGATCAAAGACAGAGCATCAGAGAAATGAATCATTCCTGCGAGGAAGCTGAAACACCAACAAGCTTCAGGGTCAGCTGATCACCTTGTTACAAGTTTTGGAAGTTATATTTATGCTCCTTAATTTTATTTTGTTATTTTGGGAAACTGCACTTTTGTTTTTGTGGTGGATTTTTTTTTATCTATATTTTGTGCAGACTTTTTCAATATAAATAATAGAAGGATCATTTTTATTATTATTTTTTTATATACTTTGAGACGGAATACTAAAGTACTTTCAGTAAAATTAACCCTTGTTGCTTTTTTAGTTTTTATATACGGTAATACTGCAAAGCAACATGTTAAGTTAATTTTGTCAAATGAATAACTATGATTTCTTTGTTTTTGTTTTTATATCACAAAATTTATCGTTATCGTCAGAATGCTCTGAAATATCACAATATTTTATTTGAGCCACATCGCCCACCCCTAGTTTCCACCTTAAATTGGTTATAAAAATATACATAGGATACATACATGTTTCTGTCCGTGAGGTCCTCAAAGTTGTAGCCCCGGATACGCTGGTGGGTGTCCGAGGCAAGCATCGTCCTGCCATCGCCCAGGCACCACAGGCACTGCACTCTCACACCCTCCCAGGAATCTAACAAGTTACCATCCAGGTCCTGACAACACAGACAGCAGATCCCTCATCCCTTACTCTTGACAGGAAAATGAAAACAGACAAAAGCATAGTACGACGACTGTCATTAACAGGTGATCTGTGTTCATTCTTTAAAATTGTCATTTCCAAGCCCACTAGCATTTGCAGAAATTGCCATTCACACAAGCTTGCTAATTCAAAAATCACAGAAACATT
>JBBPBX010012788.1:35029-53474 GCA_038048925.1 Garcialebias charrua | reverse complement strand
AACAGCAAGCAAACAATTGCAGCGCCACACAGATCTCTACAACCGGAAGGTCCGGGGATCCCCAGTGGAAATTGGAGACCGTGTTCTGTTAGCCAACAAAAAGGGACGTGGCAAGAGAAAACTCGCAGATCGATGGGAGAATGTTGTCTATACAGTTATGGACAAGAATGACACAAGTCACACCTTCAAGCTGCAGAATGCTTCCACGGGCCAGGTGAAGATTGTGCATCGCAACCTATTAATGCCAGTGAACTTCCTCCCTCTCGGGGATGCCTTACTACAGGAAGAAGTGGATGTGTCTTCTGAATCTGGATCACTGATGACGGATGGCCATGGGGAGACTGTGTGTGAAATGTCTGTGACATCTGTTGACTACAGGACAAGAGCATGGGTGTCTGACTTGCCATCTGAAGTGTCCAGTGAGCATTTGATGACTGAGGATATTGAACCAGAAGGCACTATTGTGGAACATCGACAGGCCTCTGGCTGTGCTCCTGATCTTGACACTGATGTACAAAAGAATTCAACCAGTAATGAGCAACAATCCGACCTGGCCATGTCCACGGATCCAGCTACATGCTCTTCTGCTTTGGAGGCAGCGAACACTACTGAGCATGATCCAAACTGTTTGCCTCTGGTTAAGGTTCAGGTTCCATCTGAAAATGTTGTGCCCTCTGGAGACCGTACTGTTGTTGACAGGGCGGTGGGGAACCACAAAAGATCAAGGGTGGGAAGGTTACTTAAGCCTGTTTCTAGACTGATTGAGATGATGCACCAGAAAACAGAAAAGGGTTGAGTTTTGTTGGAGTGACGAAAGAGTTTGTTTTATTGTACTGTACTTGTAATAGAATTTGATGTTTCAGAACAAACAAGGTGCTATTGTTTTTTTATTTTTTTATTTGTCTGCACTAGGATGGCGTATGGTTATAATAAGTTAAAATATGTAATGGGCATATTTTTTAATGCTTCCCGCATGTGTGGAAGGAGTCTGGCTAACTCCTTCTTATACTGATTCCTTGGGAATAGTCATCTGACTGGATTTTCTTTGTAACTGTACTGCCTGGAAATTGCTGCGCAGATTTATCACATCTCAGTGGCTGTAGAGATGCCATTGGAAATTCTCTGGAATGTTCACATTTTTTTCTCTCCTGGTTAGTTCTCTGCCGTGTATATATATATTTTTTTAGGGTGTGTTGTTTTTTTGTTTTTGAGATTTGTTTACTTGGGGGTGCAAGTGGAATTCAGCAGGGGGGAATGTAACAGTGTTTAGATTGTAGAATTCCACTTGTTTCATATGTATCAGTGCAATGGGAAATAGCGCCCCTCCTCTCTGTGTGGCTGGTTATATGCTGCTGGCTCCGGTACTCAGTGCCAGTCTGTGAAAGCTGCACAAGAGGTGAGTTGCATTCTTCAGCACACAGCATAGAAAAGGGTTAGCAACAGCTAAAACATAATTCTTATCAACTCAGATGAATTGTGTGCAATGAATATTTATTAGATATGTGCCTGGCACCAATTCTTGTACTTTTAAGTTTGTTAATATTAGACAACACTTCATGTGCTGAGTAAAAGAATAAGCTAACATAATGCTCTGTTGTAGTGTGCTGAATGAAGCTGAACCGTTGCACTGATTCGAACCCTGATGTGTTCTCATTCAGGTACCTCATTTATTATTGTATTTTCATTGTATGTTCTGTAAAATATGATTTGTTTACTGTAATGGGCCAGTCTGTGAGAGCTGCACAAGAGTGTACTGAATGAAGCTGACCCGTTGCACTGATTTGAACCCTGATGTGTTCTCATTCAGGAAATAAATTGACTGATCACGCAGAACCCCTTGTCTTCCTTAAAACTACACAACGCAGAGTCGAGGGGTTACTTGAGCTGGCTTGGTACAGTGGAGTGAAGCAGAACCCGGTTACATTAGTTGCCATGGCAACTTATCTGAGCTCACCATCAGAGTTGCTGCTGAACTCAGGACATCTTTTCACTGTTTTACAATAAATATTGATCCATTTTTAAATGTTTGTTTCCTCCAGATTTGTTGGTTGATCCACATATCTTCCTGTCTTCCACTGACGGGGTCTCCAAAGCCATAAAACAGGGGTCTGAGGTTCCCATACGCTCAGATTTCAGCATCAGGTGCTCCATCAAACCTCAGTACCAAAATGGTTCCTTCCAGCTCCTCTTCAACACCTCCAACTCAGCACAGAACTACACCCTGCCAGCTGTCAATCACTCCGCCCACTTCCTGTTCTCTGCTGCAGACCACACCCACCAAGGAACCTACAGCTGTGCTTATCACGTCTACGTTTTCTCCCATAACTTCTCCTCTAGGAGCCAGCCGCTCAGCCTCACCATCTCAGGTAACTTCATTGAGTCCAGGAGGAAAACGGTCCGATTCAACTGACTCATCATAAATTATTAATTTAGAATTAAAACTTAATTTTATATATTTAACTAATTTGGCTGCAACCTGATGAGGGATGTGTTGAATTCAGTTTCAGGATATTTGACTGCTTTGATCATCAGACTAGTTGTGGTCCTGCTGGGTTTGATTATGGGATCCATTATTGTCCTCTACTTCTACTTCAAGGTACTTTATGTATCATGCATGATATATTCAGTTAGAAATGTTCTTGCAGTAATTATAAAACCTGATGTTGTTTCAGACCAGCAGCAGCCAGAAGTCAGGAGCAGAGAAAAAGCATCATGTTGATGGTTCCAGAGCTGAAGGAGAGGAGGAGACTGCAGTCTTCAGGGATGAGTAGAGCAGGATCTTCACATTCAGATGAAGAAACAGTGACACGTTTCAAACAGCTGTTCCCTCCACATGGAGACATGACAGACCCTGATGTCATCTAGACCAGCACATTACAGAGTGTTGTGCTTCCAGGTGGAAGAAAGTTCTCAGATTTCACCTTGTTCCTGGGATCAGAGACAAACAATCCTCAGTGTGGATTCTTTTATTGTGTCTTTCTGTTTCTGATGCTGCTTTTTGTTTGTGCCGTGAACTTTTCCACACATGCTGTTGTGTGATGATTTATAGATTTGTGAGTCAGCTGACATCAAATCAAAGCAACAGTTGAAGTTGGAGCTAAACTGAAATGTAGACTTTCTGCTGCATCAGTGTCAGTATTAGAGCTCCTGTCACTGAGAGGAAACAGAAACTTGATTCTCTGCTACATTCAGCTGAATGATGCATCTGAGGTGCATTTGTTCACGACGTGGTCATTTCAACAGATTTAGAGAAGAAATATCTGAAAATGTGCTGATTTACAGTTTTATTAGTTCATTGTTCTTTTATTGTAGTTTAATGTTTTTTTTATTTAATGGATTTATAGTTGATTTGATGTCAATGTTCATGTTTTTGTGTGTTGCTGTGAAAAGTTTTCTCTTGCACTGAAGTAACAACTTCTGATCTCCGGACTCTATTTACCTGAACATGTTTGTATGAGATTTAAAATCAAAGTTTCATCTTATGTTTAAATAAAGATTAAAAACAAAACCATCAGCTTTGGAGGTTAGACATGAGCCAAAATCACTTGGATAAGTTCTTCTTAGTTCTTTCTGACATTCTTCAACATTTTTTTTAAATAATCTGAATATTACAAAAAATAATATTTATTTAACAAAGACTAAACCAACATCTTGATACAGGAGTTGTGACAGTTATCTGTTCTGGATCATACGTATGTGTTAACAACATCACTTCAGCAACGACTGTTGCTCCTCAACAATCTGGGAAGAGTCGAAGGTCATTTCAAATCTATTTACTGTCTGAATGTTTATATCTACGCTCGGCAGGATGCAGCTTTTGAAGTCTTCCACCTGGAAGCTGCAACGGAGGTGCTCCGGCGACAAGATAAGGAAGCGGTGCTCCCGGCGTCAGAAGCGAGGCTGCCGGGTGGGGATTATGGTGAGACTGAGGGCTGACGCTAAAACCGGGAGACCCCCGATGCTCTTTTTCTGTCTAACGTACACTCGCTGGACAGCAAAATGGATTTGCTTCGTCTGAGAGTGACAACGTGGGAGGAGATGAAGAAGTGCTCTGTGCTTTGCCTAAAGGAAACGTGGATTTCTAAGGAAACACCAGACTCTGTGTATGAACTGGATGACAGACTCTTTTTCAGAGCGGATCGTTGCACAGAGACTACGGGGAAAACACGAGGCAGCGGTGTCTGTGTGTACGCGAGTATGGATTGGTGCTCAAACTGTGCTGTTATCAAAACCCTTTGCACGGCTGCTGTGGAGCTGATCACAGTGAGGTATCGCCCCCATTATCTACCCCGCGACTATTCAGTGATCCTTATCACAGTTATCTACATCGCTCCTGATGCTAATGCTAATGTCGCCCTAGAAGAAATTCATGACTAAATCAGCTCTCTGCAGTGTAAATACCCATAATAATAATAATCAGTGGTGGGCACCGCTAATTAAAAAATTAGTTCCACAATTTCTAAAACGCTTATTAATTTTTTTAGGTCCACAATTTCAAAAGCACAAATGTCTAATGAAAATTAGGGGAAGCTAATCTAATCCGCTATTTATATATTTATATATATTATATATATATATATATATATATATATATATATATATATATATATATATATATATATATATATATATATATATATATATATATATATATATATATATATATATATATATTATATATATATATATTATATATATATATATATATATATATATATATATTTATATATATTATATATATATATATATATATATATATATATATATATATATATTTATATATAGCCGGCAGCGTTATCAATATTTGCACTACACTGCCAACTGAAAAGTAACAAAAATGATCCTAAAAGGATGAAATTACAAAAATCAAAGGATTTATTTAATACTTTACGTACATATATTCTATTCGGCCACGAAATTAACAAAAAATAGAATGATCTTTGATTCCCTAAAACCACGTTTAAATCTCAAATACACGGGTGTGTCGCCACCGCATTTATACATAAAAGTAACCCAAAATACATGAAACTAACAACTCGCCGTCGAATGGTCGACACAAAACACACAATAAACTCCTCCGGCCACGTTAATTTGGCTTGAAACAGCGGGGTTCTCTAAGGATTATCCATTAGTAACCCAGCACTACCGGTGTAACAGGCAGACACAGTTAGCGTCTATAGGTAGTCAACAGATTTAATGAAAAGTAACTAAAATACATGAAACTAACGACTCGCCGTCGAATGGTCGACACAAAACCCTCAATAAACTCCTCCGGCCACGTTAATTTGGCTTGAAACAGCGGGGTTCTCTAAGGATTATCCATTAGTAACCCAGCACTACCAATAGGCAGACACAGAGTTAGCGTCTATAGGTAGTCAACAGATTTAATGAAAAGTAACTAAAATACATAAAAATAACGACTCACCGTCGCGTGGTCGACACAAAACCCTCAATAAAATCATCCGGCCACGTTAATTTGGCTTGAAACAACGGGGTTTTCTACGGATTTATGAAGACACCGAGCGCAGCCAGCTACAGAATTAGCCCCTGAGTTCAACTATGACCCGGAAGTTGTCAAGATGGAATAGTCCATTTTTAGTAGGGGGATAAAGAAATCGACCGTTTTTTTTATTGCGTATTTAATGAACGTTTTCATCGTAACTATAATTATTTTTATGTTAAATGTACATTAACAAGCAGGATCAATGTTAGTTATGTAGGTGACTGCACGGGGCGAGGCGGGGCCGGGGCCACTGCTGAAATGGGACCCCCAGGCATTTACCTACATGGTAGAGCCGAGTCTGTTCTCAGCTCTGCCCCCCTTCCCCTCACACCCTCCCTCCTTTCTGCTGTTTACGGTGGGGAAAAAGGTAAAAACAAGCAGCATAAGAGCTTGTAAATAAGTTTATTGGTTTTTACTGATAGATAATTAGTTATTAGCGGTACTGCATTTTAAATAAAAATAGCACAAATCTGCTTATGAATTATAAAAGTTAGTCAATTCACAAAAACGTTGACAAAAAGTTTAGGTCCACTGTAAGCTACAGACAGGAGGTGGAACACCTGGAGAGCTGGTGCAAAGAGAATAATCTTCACATGAATGTGAAGAAGACAAAGGAGATGATTGTGGACTTCAGAAGGAACAAACACACCCATGCCCCACTGATAATAGGTGGGTCTGCAGTGGAAGTGGTCTCCAGCTACAAATACTTGGGTGTACACATGAATGATAACCTCAGCTGGAGCAACAACACCACCAGCCTGATCAAGAAAGGTCATCAGAGACTCTACTTCCTCAGACGGCTGAGACGAGCCGGTCTGAGCAGCCCAGTTCTCACCTCGTTCTACAGGTGTGCAGTGGAGAGCATCCTGTGCTCCAGCATCAACGTGTGGCATGGAGGCTGCACAGTTGAAGAGAGGAAAGCTCTGCAGAGAGTGGTGAAGGCTGCACAGAAGTCTGTTGGAGTCAGTCTCCCCACCATCACAGACATTTACACCTCTAGATGCAGGAAAAGAGCCACCTGTATCATGAAAGACCTCACTCATCCAGCACACTCACTCTTTGCCCCACTCCCCTCAGGACGGAGGTTGAGGAGCATCAAGTGTAGAACCACTAGACTGAGGAACAGCTTCTACCCTGAGGCTGTTAGACTCATGAATAAATAAAAATAAAATTAAAATAAACACTGCAAAATATCACATCATGGTGATGCTGATATGTTTTCTTGTTGCTGTGTTCATCTGTGACCATCTGTGACCATCTGCTCATACAAACTCATGTTCGTGCTGCTGTTTATTCCCACTATATTAGGCTTAGTGTATTACTAGTTGATGTTTTTCTTAGTTAGTTCTCGATGTTATTACTGTTTTTCTCTTTCATTTGTTGTTGGATGTAACTGGGACCTCGTGTACATAATCTCGTTTTCATCTCATGTACCACATGCGGTGCAAATGACAATAAAGACTCTCTGACTCTGACTCTGACTCTAAGCGGAATAGCGCTTTAGCGCTCCCTAACGGTCTGGCGCCCAATAATAATAATAATAATGAATTCAATTTATAACGCACTTTTCATTAATGAAAATCTCAAAGTGCTACAAGGAGCAACAGAATTAAATGTCAATAAAACAAATAATAAAACAATTAAAATCAATAACAGTATCAGCTAAGATCAAAAGTAGAATCATGAGGAGGTAGAGTATGCTCGGTTGAAAAGAAAGGTCTTCAAGCCGCTCTTAAAGTCAACCACAGACTGTGGGGCTCTTAGACAGTCAGGAAGAGAGTTCCACAGGCGGGGGCAGCCACACTGAAAGCCCGGTCTCCCATGGTCCTTAATTTGGTTCTCGGAATGTGAAGGAGATTACTGTTCTGTGACCGCAGCGAACGGGTGGATGAGTATGGAATAAGAATATCCTTCAGATAATCTGGTGAAGTTCCGTGTAAGCATTGATGTGTAATGAGAGCAGTTTTGTACTGAATTCTGTAGGCAACAGGAAGCCAATGAAGGTTATGGAGAATGGGCGTAATATGTTCAAATTTACGAACTCTCAACAAGATCCTTGCTGCACTGTTTTGAATATATTGAAGTTTCTGAAGGTTTTTGCCAGGGATTCCAATAAACAGGGAGTTGCAGTAGTCGAGCCTGGAGGAGACAAAAGCATGGACGAGCTTCTCAGCATCGGAAAAAGTTAGGGATGGGCGAAGTCTGGAGATGTTTCGAAGATGGAAGAAGCAAGTTTTAAACAGATGCTTAATGTGATTTTCAAATGTAAGATTGGAGTCCATTTTTATTCCAAGATTAGTAACAGAGGTGGAGAGGGGGATGTCTTGTCCAGAAAAGGAAAGTCTTGTTATAGGAGATGTTTGTACCTGGTGAGGGGTGCCAATCAGTATGGCCTCAGTCTTGGAGCAGTTTAATTGAAGAAAGTTCTGATTCATCCATGCCCTAATTGCCTCCAGGCAGGCAGAGAGGGCAGTGAGTGAAGATGGAGATGACAAGGTGGAAGATGAGGATGCTCCAGTCCTGATGTAAAGCTGTGTATCGTCGGCATAACAGTGAAAAGAAATGTTGAACTGATTAATAATTTGACCTAAAGGCAGCATGTAAAGGGAAAACAGCAGGGGCCCCAGAACCGACCCCTGAGGGACACCACAGGAGACACAGACTGTCTGGGACGTGGCGTTGCCAAGACTAACACATTCCAGCCTATTGGAGAGGAAAGATTTGAACCAGTCCAGGACGGTGTCGCAGAGACCGACCTCCACATGAAGACGGTGGAGGAGGATACTATGGTCCACAGTGTCGAAGGCTGCAGTGAGGTCAAGGAGGACAAGGATGGAGGGAGAGCCAGTGTCAGCAGCCAAGAGGACATCATTGGTAACCCTCAGCAATGCAGTCTCTGTACTGTGAGCTGCCCTGAATCCAGACTGGAACTTCTCATACAGGGAGTGTTGTTGTAGGTGATCCTGCAGCTGAGCAGCAACAGCTTTTTCCAGCACTTTAGACAGAAAAGGGAGGTGTGAAATTGGGCGGTAATTAGAAAAAATGTCGGGATCCAAATTAGATTTTTTCAGAAGAGGCCTAATGATGGCGGTTTTTAGAGGCAGTGGAACATGACCAGATTGTAGAGACTGATTTATTATTTGAGTGATAAGTGGGCCTATTGCAGAATGATTGGTTTTTATGAGAGACGAGGGGAAAGGATCCAGGGCGCAGGATGAAGGCTTCATTTTCTTGATGATGGCCTCCACCTCACTCTGAACAACTTCGTCAAAGCTGTTTAGGGTCCCAGAATGCAGACGGGTGGGTGGCACACTGAGAACGGGGAGGTTGTGGAGCTGAGATCTGATAGTGTCAACTTTGGTTTTAAAAGATGAAAGAAACAGGTCGCATTTTTGAGCAGAGTCCTCAAGAGTTTGCTTAATGGGATTAAGCAGACGAGTGATTGTGGAGAAGAGCTGTTTAGAGTTTCCAGGGCAGGTGTTGATGATGTTAGAATAATATTTGGAGCGTGCTTCTTTAAGAGAATAGGCGTACGCTTTCTGATGTTCTTTATATGCCTGCTTATGCACAGAGAGACCAGATGATTTTACACGTCTCTCAATAGCACGGCCAGTTGCCTTCATCTTGCGCAGCTCATCAGTGTACCAAGGGGCTGAACGCGAGAAAGACACCAGTCTTGTCTTCAAGGGGGCGTGTAGGTCCAGGAGCTCCCGAAGAGATTGGTTGTAGTAATCCACAGAGTCATCTGCAGAAGGATGATTGACAGCGGTCAGGGTGTGAAGATCAGCAGACAGAACATCAAGGGAAATGTTTTTAAGGTCACGGAACTGGATGGGTCGTTTTGGGTTTGAAGCAGGCGAAGATGAAGGCACTTCCAGGGAGATGACCCTGTGATCTGAGACACCCAGGTCATATACAGATAAGTTATTGATGAGTACAGTGTCTGTAATCACCAAATCCAGAGTATGCCCCCTGCTGTGCGTAGGGGCGTCAACATGTTGAGTGAGATTAAGAGAGTCCAGAAGAGACTTAAAATCTGTTGCCAGAGGTGAAGAAGAATTGTCCACGTGGATATTTAAGTCGCCAAGAAAAATAGTCTTCACAGGGGAGGTGCAGAAAAAAGTGAGGAGGTCATGCATCTCTGAGTTAAATGAAACATGCGGTTTGGGAGGTCTATAAATTAATATAACATTCATCAGGAGTGGGGCTTTGAAGCTGAAAGCCAGACATTCAAAAGAGGAAAAGTCCTGAGAAGACAGATGAGACAATTTTAAATTACTGCGATAAATTACCGCCAGACCACCACCGCGGCCAGTGCTGCGGGCTCTCTGCAGATAACTGTATCCAGAGGGACACGCCTCATTCAGAGAACTGAACACATCTGGTTGGTGCCACGTCTCTGTAAGACACATGAGGTCCAAGTTCTTCTCCAGAATGTGATCATGAATTAAACATGACTTGTTGGAAAGTGACTGCACATTGAAAAGTTCTAATTTAATACCAGTTGGAATAGGAGCTTTTTGAACCGGTTTAAGCAGACTGAAGTCCACTCCACGTTTTCCTCGCCACTTCGTGCGCAGTGGACTACAAAGGCCTACAGACGCAGCGTTCTGATGACGCCATCGAGGTGCGACACGTCTTTCAGCCCAGGCAGCACTAATCGAATCCGAGTTCGCTTGAGAATAAACGGTTTTCCTTCGAGAGCTTCTATGGATGTAACGAGGTCTACGCAGAAGTCCCAGTTGTTTGATGGTGGAAATAGAAAGAGGAATGGAGCAGTTGTTAAGTTCAAACAACTGCGAAGCGGAATACGTCAACATCCACGAGCCGGTGGAGGCTAGCACAGAGCTAGCCGCTAGCAGCAGGCCCACGGCTCCGAAAAAGATATACAAGAAGCAGAGAGATGAAACTCGAACGAGCATTACCTTAAAGGAGTACAGGAGAGAGTCCAGAACAGTCCAAAGGACACAGGAAGTTGAGAGAGGCAGCAGGTAAGCGAACAATAAGTGTAGCTACGTGGTTCTCGAAGCTAAATTCGTGTTGAAGCTAGCGGGAGCTAACCGGAATAAATTCCGGTTTGACTAGTAAAGTTTGCTATCTAATGAATCCAGCAAACAAGCTTTGCCATGGTCTCCCATCCTGAGCAAGCACAATGGCATCAGTGGAAAGGAAAAACTCCCTTTTAGAAGGAAGAAACCTTTAGCAGACCCAGGCTCAGGACAAGCGGTCATCTGCTTTGACCGGCAACTTATAATATTTGCAGATCCACAACGCAGTCAGAAAAGACAGTTGCTCTAAAACTAACTAACTAAAACACAAAACAATCACAGAAAGGTAGAAATGTCTGCGTCCGTTCACACAGGAGCTGTACACAGGCTTAATGCCTGCCGCACTCTGCGTTCAAGAAAGGTAGAAAGGTGCAAAGAAAGGTAGAAATGTCCGCGTCCGCTCGTACAGGTGCTGTACACAGGCTTAACGCCTGTCGCACTTTGCAATCGAGAAAGGTAGAAATGTCCAACAAGGCTTGGTGAAAAAAACAGCAGAAAGTAATAAAAAAGGCTTCAAAAAGCAAAAAGTACGAGGAGCAGCGGCAGCCAAGGTGTGCCCGCGTCCACTTCCTCCACAATGCATCCACCCAGAGGGGCTTTGCATTGTTTTAGGTGACTTTAACCACGTGAATTTAAAGATCTGTCTCCCTACCTTTAATCAACACGTATCCATAGCAACACGAGGGAGTAACACCCTCGATCACGTCTACACAAATGTGAAAGGCGCGTACACGGCGAAGCCACGCCCACCGCTTGGGGATTCTGATCATTTATCCCTCCTCATGGTCCCAGTACAACTCCCCCCACTGATGCGCTCCAAGCCAGAACAAAGGGAAGTCAAATTTTGGATCCAAGACAGTACCCCCATGCTAAGAGACTGCTTTGAAAAAAACTGACTGGTCTGTTTTCAGGGAGGCAGCTACTGATGGGAGCTCAGTGGATCTGGAACTATATGCTTCGTCAGTGCTGGGTTATATTAGCACATGCTCTGAAAATGTATCCATAAAAAAATATGTTAAATCTTACCCCAACACAAAACACTGGTTAAACAAAGAGGTTTGCACCTTGCTGGCAGCCAGGAACACTGCTTTCAAGTCTGGAGACTCAGAGGAGCTGAGAAAGACCAGGAAAGAGCTGGTTGCTGTCATTAAGAGGGCCAAGGCCACATATGCACAGAGGATTGAGGGACAGTTCACCTCACAAGACCCACGGAGCATGTGGAGGGGCATCAAATGCATAACTGATTATAAAGGCAGGAGCAAACAATGCCCCAAAGACCCATCTCTGCCTGATGCCCTCAACAAGTTTTATGCATGGTTTGAAGACCCAAATAGACCACCCAGCACCAGACTCACCTCACCACCGGATGAAGAGCGTTTCAGCATTACCGCAGCAGAAGTGAGGAGTAGTCTAAGGATCAACCCACATAAAGCAACTGGACCGGACAACATCCCCGGGAAAGTTCTGAAGGAACGTGCGGAACAGCTCTGTGAGGTGCTGGCTGATATCTTCAACACCTCACTTGCTCTGGAAACAGTCCCCACCTGCCTGAAGACTGCCACCATCATCCCAGTCCCAAAAAGCTCCACAGTGACTGGTCTGAACAACTATCGGCCGGTGGCCCTCACCCCGATAGTCGCAAAATGCTTCGAAAAACTGGTCATGACCCACATCAAAACAGCCGTCAAAATCAACGAGGACCCTCATCAGTATGCTTACCGTGAGAACCGATCAACAGAGGACGCCATCTCGTCCGTGGTCCACACTGCTCTCACCCACCTGGATCAGAAGGACTCCTACGTCCGTATGCTCTTTGTGGACTTCACATCTGCCTTCAACACCATGATCCCCCAAACTCTGATGGACAAACTATCCACACTTGGACTAAGCCCCTCCATTTGTAACTGGGTACTAGACTTCTTAATAAACAGACCTCAGTCCGTGAAGATCCACAACTTCTCCTTCCACCATTACCCTCAGCACTGGCTCTCCTCAAGGATGTGTGTTGAGCCCCCTTCTGTTCACTCTGCTCACATATGATTGTGCAGCTACCCATCCAGGTTGTCATATTGTAAAGTTTGCAGATGATACAGCGGTGGTGGGATGCATCACAAACAATGATGAGTCCAGCTACAGGCAGGAGGTGGAACACCTGGAGAGCTGGTGCAAAGAGAATAACCTTCACATGAATGTGAAGAAGACAAAGGAGATGATTGTGGACTTCAGAAGGAACAAACAAACCACACCCCACTGAACATAGGTGGATCAGTGGTGGAAGTGGTCTCCAGCTACAAGTACTTGGGGGTACACTTGAATGATAATCTCAGCTGGACCAACAACACCACCAGCCTGATCAAGAAAGGTCATCAGAGACTCTACTTCCTCAGAAGGCTGAGACGAGCTGGTCTGAGTAGCCCAGTCCTCACCTCCTTCTACAGGTGTGCAGTGGAGAGCATCCTGTGCTCCAGCATCAACGTGTGGCATGGGGGCTGCACAGTTGCAGAAAGAAAAGCTCTGCAGAGAGTGGTGAAGGCTGCACAGAGGTCTGTTGGAGTCAGTCTCCCCACCATCACAGACATTTACACTTCGAGATGCAGGAAAAGAGCCACCTGCATCATGAAGACCCCACTCACCCAGCACACACACTCTTTGTCCCACTTCCCTCAGGACGGAGGTTGAGGAGCATCAAATGTAGAACCACTAGACTGAGGAACAACCCTGAGGCTGTTAGACTCATGAATAAATAAATAATAAGAATAATCACTGTGAAATATCACATCATGCTGATGCTGATCTGTTTTCTTGTTGCTGTGTTCATCTGTGACCATCTGCTCATAAAGACTCATGTTCGTGCTGCTGTTTGTAATGATGTTTTTCTATTACTCTAGGGCTTAGTGTATTTCTAGTTGGATGTTTTTCTTAGTTCATATCCTAGATGTTATTACTGTTTTTCTCTTACATTTTGTTGTTGGATGTAACTGGGACCCTGTGTACATAATCTCATTTCATCACATGTACTACATGCGGTGCAAATGACAATAAAGACTCTCTGACTCTCTGACTATAAATCATTCTCACTGTTGAGCTCCACTTTTTTTCCGTATGTTTTTCTGCACGTAACTCTTTCCACTATTTTTGTGTTATGTCAACAATTTATGTGAATTTATATGAAGGTCAAAAAGGACTTGCTCAAAAACTATATGTTGTACTTATGATGTAGCTTAGTGCGTTTGTGTATTACAGTTAGAAAAATTAAGTAGAGTTATTCATTTTGTGACGTAGTTTGTGTATTACAGTTAGAAAAAATTAAGTAGAATTATTCATTTTGTGATGTAGTTTGTGTATTACAGTTAGGAAAATTAAGTAGAATTATTCATTTTGTGATGTAGTTTGTGTATTACAGTTAGAAAAATTAAGTAGAATTATTCATTTTGTGATCTAGTTTGTGTATTACAGTTAGGAAAATTAAGTAGAAAAAAATTAAGTGTGATGTAGTTTGTGTATTACAGTTAGAAAAATTAAGTAGAATTATTCATTTTGTGATGTAGTTTGTGTATTACAGTTAGAAAAATTAAGTAGAATTATTCATTTTGTGATGTAGTTTGTGTATTACTCATCTTAGAAAATATGGGATCTCCTTTCATTGTTATGCGGATGATACGCAGATTTATGTCCCGCTTCAGAAAAAGGACTCCAACTCTCTGGCCCCTCTGTTTTCATGTCTGGAGGACATCAAAGCCTGGATGGCTGTGAACTTTTTAAAGTTTAATGAGGGGAAGACTGAGGTGATGGTTTTTGGAAGCTCAACTGAGACTCCCAAGGTCAATGTTGGTTCCTTGGCTCAATACATCAGACCTATTGTTACAAACCTGGGGGTCAAGATCGATGCAGGACTAAAATTTGAAAACCACATCAGAGCAGTTGTTAAAACTAGTTTTTTCCACCTGAGGCAGCTGGCTAAGGTGAAGCCAATTCTTTCCAAGCAGAATTTTGAAACAGTAGTTCACGCCTTTGTGACCACACGACTGGACTACTGTAACGCACTCTATATAGGAATCAGTGATTCCTGTATCTCTCAGCTTCAGAGGGTACAGAACGCCGCTGCACGACTTTTAACTGGCACACGAAAGTTTGACCACATTACTCCTGTTTTAACCTCCCTGCACTGGCTGCCCATACATTACAGGATTCATTTTAAAGTTCTTTTATTTGCTTTTAAAGCGCAAAATGGTCTTGCCCCGCCCTATCTGTCCGAGTTGCTGCAGCCATACGCACCCTCTCGATCCCTCAGGTCATGTGATCAGCTGCTCCTGAGTGTCCCAAAGACAAAACGCAAGCTCAGAGGAGACCGTGCTTTTGCTGTGGCAGCTCCTAAACTGTGGAACAACCTTCCCTTGAACATCAGACAGGCCTCTTCCCTGTCTGTTTTTAAATCTCTTCTTAAAACCCATCTCTTCTCCCTGGCCTATGACACCATCTGCGATGTTGACTTTTAATAATTTTAGTCGCTTGTTTTATCTGAGTGTATGTTTCCTCAACTTTTATTATGTGACTTTTATTTATTTTAATTATTTTATTACCTGATTGTGATTGTTTTGTTGTGTGTACAGCACTTTGGTCCTGTAGGTGTTTAAAGTGCTCTATAAATAAAGCTGGTATGGTATGGTATGGTATTACAGTTAGAAAAATAAGTAGAATTATTCATTCTGTGATGTAGCTTGAAGGTTATCATTGGTTGAACAAACTGTGAAATAAGGGGCAGATATAATAAGATTTCATCTTCTTTCTGCTCCCTTCATTTTATCCTACTTGTATTCTTGTATCTGATGAAACTGTCTTGTATTGTTCTTTTAAAATGAATGAATAAACATCAAATCAAATCAAAAATGTATCAAAACGTTCAGTTCATTCAGGACATTTCTGCTCTGATACTTGCTTTTGTGTAATTTTTTTAAAATATTTAGCTTTGTCGGCCATGTTTTTCCTCATTGAAAATGAATGGAGCTCTCATCACATCCTACAAACCCTTTAAAACATTTTACTGCTCATAACAGCTTTTGTTCTAGTTCAGCTTTTTTCAGCTTCCTTCTGCTAAATAGCTTTTTTTTCTTCCCAGTAACATTTTCAGCTAGTTTTGGCTTTCTTTTGTAATTTGTTGGGTAATTTCCACTTTTTGTGTTTCTGTCTAATATCTTTTTTCAGCTTCTCTGATTTATTCAGCTCATGCTGCTCATTTTTGTTACATTTATGCCCTTTTCAACTTTTTTCTACATTTTCTGCTTTCTTTCTGTTGATTTCCACTTTTCTTTCCCTGCTTTCAGTAATGTCAACTGTTCAAGTTCATCAGGAAACCTGTTCAGCAGCTTTCATTAAAAATCATTCAGCAAAAGCCTTCACACTGCATTTTCTTAGGAAATTACATTTTCAAGTTATAAATTAATTACATTTCAGTTATTATATTTCAAATATGTTGAAATATTTTGATTGTTTAATATTTTGTTTAACATTTGAGTTGTTTATTAAAATGGAGAAATATCCAGACGTTTAGATCAGTTGTAGAAAACAGTTCCTGTCAGACTGATAATGTTGCTCAACATGAATTCAGATAAAAATCTCTCAACATCCTCATGCAACCTCATGGAGGATTTGAAAAATGAGTTTAACTGTTTTATGTGTTTTATGGAAGTAGGATAATCTTTCTGTCCAGAGGAGGAAAACCTGAGCTTAAACAAAACACAAAATTGTCAGTTTATTTAAACTTATAAGAAGTGTAACTTTAAAAACAGCAGCTCAATAATTGACATCTGGTTCAGGAAACATGATTCACATGATCAGAGCTGCAGAGCGTTGATGCTTTGATTAAAAGATGGAAACTTTATCTGATGAGAAGAGCAGAGCTGAACTGTGAGCTCAGTCTTCTTGAGGATGACCTCAGTGATGGAGGCCTATTTTTAGATGTTATAAGTTGTTTAATTATATAGAATTGAAGTAATCTACTCTTTGCTACAAACAAATAAATCCTAAAAATAAAGATTATTTTTATTTAAAACATGACAAATCTGGTGTATTTGTTCTAAACAGGTAACAAAAAACAAACAAAAACATTTTAAAACATTTCCTGTTTTCAACAATTCACATTAAAATATGTAATTACCGTAAATTCCAGACTACACTCGAATATATGCCATCCACACTAAATAAAAAAAATCTGTACATATATAGTCTGCACTTGTTTATAAGCCATGGGTGTCCACAGTGTAACATGAAATATTTACACAAAGATTTCTTAAAACTTTTATTTTAACGTGTACCGGTAATATACTCAAATACGTACAGTAACTTTTTTCTGAAAGTGCCTGTAACACGGCTTGTTAAAAAATACAGTAGCCTACAAAGGAAGCCAGTGATCACTTAATTGCAAAGCACTTTGGTCAACTTTAGTTGTTTTTATGTGCTCTAGAATTAAATTGACAGTGACTGAGGTGAGGTAATGGCAGGTAAGTACAGGATGTTCATTTATTTCTTGCAGGTAGGTGAGTTGTAACACAGAGGAGAACAGAGGATTCCAGGGAGATTTGGTCCAGGGTTGGAGAGCACAGATGGCAAGTGGTTGGATGGCAGTGGAGCAGCTGAAGGTGACTCATGAGAATGTTTGCAAGGATCCAAAAGTAGGTAAAAGGATTGAGGATTCAAAGAAGGCAACGAGGGATCCAGGGCTGGAGGCTCAGGAGACAGGTTCTGGGAGAATACAAGAAGAGCATGAGGTAAGTTGTTGTTTTTGTCAAGATAAACACAAGGAGGCAGAGAGCACAAATACTAACTGGTATGCAATTCTCCAGCAGGGAAGGAAGCTCTTCTGCAGCCTCATATAGCTCATGTAGTTCATTAGTGAGATGATCCACAGCTGTTGCCCTGGACTCAGGAACATGCAGAGAACTGGAACCCTACAACTTTATCCGAATATGAATAAAGTTCAAGCATAATTTGAATTACATTCTATCCTGCATTTTCACCAAAGCTAATTCTTGACAGTTTTCACTTATGCCACTGACAAACTGACTGTAAATAAGAGGAGTCACAAAAACATACTTCCAAAAGCAGTGCCATTAGAAATACTAATGCTAAGAAATAAAAAAAATAAAAAATCTGTTTTGCTGGTAACTGGTGTTATACACAAAATTTACCCTTGTCCCAGGACTTAATTTGTCATCCCAAATTTACACTACATGCGTTCCGGCTCCGCCCCGCTCCGGTCCGACCTCCGCAGCAAATACGCACCCATTATAATCAATGACAGAATTTACACTGGCTCCGCACGGCGGCGGCGAGCTGCGCCGAGCGGACGGCAGTCCGTCAAAATTAGAAATTTTTCTATTTCTGCCGGACGCCGGAGCTGTGCCGGAGTCAACTTTTGAAGATTACGTCGCACCAACAGGAAAAGGAACGAGCACAACTTCCGTATTTACAAAATAAAATCACCACGGGCGGACTAATCCTAGCTCTATACGGATTTATTTGTACAAAAATGCTGTCAAACTATCATTTATGACTACGCCTACAAACGCAATACAAGAAATAAATAAATAAAGTATTTTATTCTGAAATGTAATACATCACTTCCTGTTGCTCAAACCATGTCCTGTCGCTCATTTACGAGAGAAGATCAAGGCAGCAGTCTCTACTGTTGTTCTCCTTCTTCCACCGAATGAATTGTTTTGTTCTGACTTACTTATTTATCACTTGATTTATCGCGCGATCTCGCAATTCCCGCGCATGCGTCTCGGAGCGGCGCATCCAGGCGGACCTGAGCGGAGCGGAGGTAGTGGAAACTGGACTCGCTCAGCTGCGACCTGCGGAGCGGGGCGGAGCCGGACCGCATGTAGTGTAAATTTGG